>JASPKP010008813.1:0-11095 GCA_030674155.1 Stramonita haemastoma
GGGCCTCGTTTACGTCTCACCGAAAGCTTTTGGGGAGGGGGTATTGGAAACCCTCCAAAATGTATTTCACCCTTCCCCATGTGACGTATCCTGTATAAAATGAACATTTCAACATGGCAAAGAACATCCATTGACCTTCAAAAGTACACTTAAGTGCAAAAGAAAAACTTCCAGGGGTGGGGAGAACTTGCAAAATTTCCCATTCCAAAATAACAGAAAAGACTGTAACTCTACAAAACTGAAGAAAGCACAACACAACAAAACTATTCAAAAGTCTCTTCACTTGAGACGTTCTTCAGATGTGGTATGTCATAGACTAGATGAGATTTGTAATTGTATTCCACGAGGACTGACTTTACACACCACGTTATCACAGAAGCTGTTATGCACGGTTTACAAATGTGAAATTTGCCAGGAAAAGAAAGCATGAGACAGATAGTGAAGAGGTTGCGGACCATCAAAACCTAAAAGGACTGTTGCTACTTCAGGCCCATTGCTTCCAAAAGACAGTTGTATTTTTTTGCAAAAAGAAATTCAAAAAGAATGTTTCAAAAGGGGTTCCATGTTTTGGAAAACTTGTAAAATGTATCACCAAGACAGTAGAACAGTGTATACAGGATGCAGCCAAAACTAAACAAGATGACATTTTCACTCGTTATCAAGATACAGATCTTGTAGCACGTGAAGCTCACTATCACGAAGGTTGTGGAAAAGACTATCTGAGATGTGAAGACAGGCATGCTGAAACATCTACAGCCCAAAGAAAACTACTGAGCGGCTACAGGTAAAACGAGAGGGCATTTGAGTACATATGCGGGTATGGTGAAAATGCAATTATCAGAGGTTCACAGGGGGAGAGAATGACCATGCTAGGTGAGAAGTACTGTGAATACATGCAACAACATTCTCCCGACTTCTACAACCCAGGACACAAGACTAACAAACTGAAAGAAAAAATAATGAAACATTTTGGCTTCAGAATGAAACTCTGGGCTCCGAACCACCGCAGTGATCTTGTTTATTGTGATGAACTTGCCTGGGGTCAGGCAGTTGAGACAGCATTTGTGTCAGCAGCTTCAGAAGAAAGACGTCTTGAGGAATCTGCATATGTTCTTCGCCGATACATTATGGATGCTTTCAGGGCAACACCTGATATGCAATGGCCTTCTACAGACTTTCTAAAAACACTGCTATCTGGAAAGAGTAGTTCTATGGAGAAACCCAAAACCACCCAGACTGGCATCCTCAATTTCCCAGGACATATGCTAATCTGTGACAGGAGGGAAGTGGAAAATGTCTAAACATGTTTTGCTTGGAATGTCTGTCAGACATGTAACTGGCAGCTCTAAAATCATAAGTCTGTTGAATAGGTTTGGTCATGTTGCTGGATACAAAACCATTGTGCGACTTGAGACTGCTAGGCCAGTTCTGTACTTCAGTGCGCAAGTCTTCCTTCAACAGTGAGTTTGAGAGAGAACAAGGTTATCCATTTTTGCTGGGATAACTTTGACCTGAACGAAGAAACTCCATCAGGAGCCAACACCACCCACTCCACTCATGGCATTGTCATTCAAGAGGTTACTGGGGACACAATGCCTGACACTTTTCTGTCTCAGACAGATCCTCCTCCTCATTATCAGGACGGCCAGTGCTCAGTGCAGAATGAGCCACATGATGTTCCTCCATGCTTTGCAAAAGTAAAGGCAGAACCTAAGTTGCATGTTGTGGAAACTCATTTCTCAAACACAGAGGCAGCCTACAAAGCTCAACTTGCTGATTTTTGGGGGTTTTTTTTTTCTCCAGATTCCAGGGCACAAATGGAAATCAACTTGTCCCTGGATGGGGAGGGTGGTTATCACTCACAGGAGAAGGGACAGAAAAGAAGCAGTCTACTGTGGACTATATGGCACCCATCCACCACCCTGTCACTGAACATCCACCTATTTCTTCGGATTGTACGGCATTTTCATTTCAATTTTCTGTTTTATTTTAAAATATGGGACAGGCGTTCCTTGTGCAGTGGTGACATTAACATATGTTGATAGCCTGTTTAATACCCTTTTATTTTGGTACCAAATTTGATATGAATGTGTAAGAATATATTTACATAAATAATGTAAATTAACCTCACCCCCTAAATATTTGCCTTCTGAAGGGTTACTATATTGAACTGCTTGTATATCCTGAAATAACCTGGTTACATGAGGGTAACATATACCATCAAACGTTAAAATAAACAAAGTTTCAGAAAAATGCACCCATAAATCCCCCCCAGGGGGGGGGGGGGGGGGGGGTCTATGGAGGGACCAAGGTCTAATAAACAAATGCTATGCAATATTGATTATAATGATAATAATATGAGAGCAAAATTCAGACATCTATGTATCAAATTCAATTTGGTTTCATCCTACTACCAGCAACATCTTCTATGTATGTATGTATGTATGTATGTATGTATGTATGTATGTATGTATGTATGTATGTATGTATGTATGTATGTATGTATGTATGTATGTATGTATGTATGTATGTATCTATCCCGTAGTCTGGCGACCGTGGGGGCACCCCCGAAGACTTGACAACCAGTTCCCTCCATTCCTTTCTCTATTCTGCCTTTCTAAGGGTTTTGTTGAGTTCTTGGCCTGTCCATTCGCTGATGTCCTCCCATCTCTTCCTTGGTCTGCCTCTTTTTCTTCCTCCTTGGACAGTGCCTTGCAGTATTGTTTTTGCTAGTCTTTTTGATCTCGTGACATGCCCGTACCATTCAGTTTATGCTTCTTTACTGTTGTTAGAGGGATTTCGTAGGGCCCAATGGTTTGCTGGATTCTGTAATGCACGTCTTTGTTGCTTGTGTGGTCTCTGTAGGAGATGCCAAGGAGTCTCCGGTAGCATCTCACCTCCACCGCCTGTACTCTTCTCTCCAAATCTGCAGTCAGGGTCCACGATTCACAGGCATACAGGAATATGGATATGACAAGGGAGTGCATTAATCTGATCTTGGAATTGAGTTATATATTTCTATCAGCAACACCTTAAAACGGTAAAAAAAAATTAGACATTGTAGTTTTTTTTTAAATTGGACTATTTCTCCAAACTACAATGATGTTTGCAAAGCCTGGAGTGTTCTTATTTCAGGGGTTGTCTTGCATGATCAGAGAGAGAGAGAGAGAGAGAGAGAGAGAGAGAGAGAGAGAGAGAGAGAGGGAGAGAGAGAGAGAGAGAGGCAGAGAGAGACAGAGACACAGAGAGACAGACAGACAGACAGACAGAGACAGACAGAAGCAGGCATAGAAGAAACAGGAACAGAGAAAGACCAATAGGTAGACAGACAAAAAAGCAGACAAAAAGATGTCTGAAACCACAATGAGCATTTATACACGGTCTTTATACAACCTGTTTATTTAATCGTACATGATGCTTTCAGACAACAGTATGCTGGTTGGTTTTAATGAAAATCGAAGCATATCATCATTAGAAGCACAGAAAATATTTTTTATTTCTGAAAGAGAGAGAGAGAGAGAGAGAGAGAGAGAGAGAGAGAGAGAGAGAGAGAGAGAGAGAGAGAGAGAGAGAGAGAGAGAGAGAGAGAGAGTCTGTCTTTATATTCACAAAAAAAAATACAAAGATTGCATTTGATATTTTTTGGAGCTGTAAAAACACAAACAACACTACATGACGATACTGCTTGGCAGAACTGCCAACACTTGAACTATACCACTCATTCTGTTTTCTTTTTTAAACTCTAGTTTCAATGTTGAAGTCTAATGTTTAATCCACTTGCTGTCGCAGAGTAGGGGCTTACTAAACATGTAGCCTAGGGCCTATAGTTTCTGTGCATTTCACTCGGTTCCGCTGTAACGCACTGTCAGCAAATCTACAGCTAATAAGTCATGGCAGAAGCGTTTGTGTTGTTTGGCCAGGCTTATTACTGCCGGGACTCGGCATGCTGTTAGCCGCTGGGCTTTAAAGAATTCACAAGACTGTCCTTTTCTGGAACAGCTGCTAGTCACGCTAACAGAAACTAGTCACTATTACAGAAAAAAGTCACTATTACAGAAAACAAGTCCCTATAACAGAAACTAACAACGCACAAAAACAGAAACTAGTCTCTATAACTGAAACTACTTACAAAAAAACAAACAAAACAAAAAAAACAGAAACTAGTCACTACAGCAGAAACCACTCACTAAAACAGAAACTGGTTCAGAGAGCTAGATCAGAGAGCTAGAACAGAAACTAGTCACTAAAGCAGAAACTAGTGCATATAACAGAAACTAGTCCCTATAACAAAAACTACTCATTTAAACAGAAACTAGTCACTATAACAGAAACTACTCACTAAAGCACAAAATACTCACGGTAACAGAAGCTACTCACTAAAACAGAAACTACTCACAAAAACAGAAACTAGTTCCTATAGCAGAAACTACCCACTAAAACAGAAACTACCCACTAAAACAGAAACTACCCACTAAAACAGAAAACTACCCACTAAAACAGAAACTATCCACTAAAACAGAGACTACCCGCTAAAACAGAAGCTAGTTCCTATAACAGAAACTACTCACTACAGCAGAAACTACCCACTAAAACAGAAACTACCCACTAAAACAGAAACTACCCACTAAAACAGAAGCTACCCACTAAAACAGAAACTTTCCACTAAAACAGAAGCTAGTTCCTATAACAGAAACTAGTCACTACAGCAGAAACCACTCACTAAAACAGAAACTGGTTCAGAGAGCTAGATCAGAGAGCTAGAGCAGAAACTAGTCAGCTAGATCAGAAAGCTAGATCAGAAAGCTAGATCAGAAAGCTAGTCAAAGACCCCTGTTCTGGCTGCTTACAAACTGGGCTGAAACGCGGACAGAAAGCACAGCCATTAGAATCTGAAGGGCAAAACTGTGGCAATGTCTTTCATCCATTGAGTGACGTAGAGAAAAGGTGTTGTCACGTTAAAAAAAAAAAAAAGAAGAAAAAAAGATCTCTCAGACTCTCGGTGAATGTAGACTTATCACGTAGTGATCATTTTTTTTTCTTGGAGGAGGTGATGGAGTGGGGAGAGAGAGTTGTGTAGACCTTCATGGCAAAAGTTGCTGTTTGTTTAGCTTTGTTGCTTTCTTTTTGGTTTGTTGTGTTCTTTCTGATGCTTTAGTTTTGCCTATTTGGTTTTTTTTTCCCAGATTTTTTAGGGGTGGGTGGGTGGGGGGTGGGGGGTGGGAAGGTTCTGTACAATGGAAATTTGTGATTATTTTCTCCTTGTTGCTGTTGTTTTGGTTTCTAGTTTCTACAGAATGAAATAAAGTAGAGGTAGTTTTTTGAAAGTGTAATTTGAAAGAGGATTTAACCCACTTCCACCTTCCCCCCCCCCCCCCCCTCCCTCCCCCCCCCCCCCCCCCCCCAAACCAACAGCAAAACAATTAGAATCTGAAGTAATGGCAGCTGGGGTTAATTCTCTCTTTGTCAGCCTAACAAACTACTAAAAATTGACGACTATCGAATGCCGAGTCTTCCTTGCAGTGGAATCCAGGCAATACTGCCTCAACACGGTGGTAAAAGTTTCTTTGAGTCTATTAACCATCATCAATCTACTACTGGGTTCTATCTTACTTTTAGACAACAATTCTTTCCTGATAACAACAGAAAATCATGAACAGCTCATAGGAATACTTATATCTATAGAATAATATCAACACTTACGACTTTGCCTTCATGATTTCACTTCTCAATGAATAACTTATTCCAACTCATTGCTCTGTCTCTTCATCTTCTTTTTGATTTTACTGTGTGCAAAGACAGTCTGAGTTTCTGACGTTCTGAGTCAGAACAATTCATTCCAATCCCAATTTCCAAGTTATCATTCAGCTTTGTTGTTGCTGTTGGTGGTGGATTTTTTTAAAAAGACATGTGGCATCCTGTCATTACAGTGATCACTTGGTTTTTGCAGAGGGCGGACTTTGAGGCTGTGGTGGCAGAAGCCCCTGAAGAAAGACGTGGGGCCACCAGCGCCTTTGGGAACAGCAGAGGATGAAGATGAACCACCTGCAACATCAACAGCAGCGCCAGTGGGGATGGGAACTACATGCACGTCATGACAGAAACCTACCACAGACAGGCTTTGAGCATCAAGCTGTTGGTGGCTGTGACACCAAGACAAAACCCAGTATTGCAAAATACCTCATCTGATGAATGGAACGTTGTGTGGGCTGTGACACCAGATATACACAGTATTGCAAAATACCTCATCTGATAAATGGAACATTGTGTGACTGTTACACAAGACAAACACATGGCGAATTCTTCATCTAATGAATGGAATGTTGTGTGGCTGTGACACCAAGACAAAACACGGTATTGCAAAATACCTCATCTGATAAATGGCACGTTGTGTGGCTGTTGCACAAGACAAACACATGGCAAATACCCATCTCATGAATGTGAAGCTGTGTGGCTGTGACAAGAAACAAACAGCACAGAGGAAATATCTATCTCATCATTGTAAAACTGTATACCTATGACGGTAGATAAGCACAGCATATGTAGCCAAGACCTTCTCTGATTGATGTAAAGTTGTGTGGCTGTGACATGCGACAAATCCAACAAATGGAGAGAGAGAGAGAGAGAGTAGAGAAGAGAGAGAGAAGAGAGAGAGGAGAGAGAGAGAGAGAGAGAGAGAGTAGAGAGAGAGAGAGGAGAGAGAGAGAGAGAAGAGAAGAGAGAGAGAGAGAGAGCTTGCAAACATGATCCTTATGAATACAGAGACCCACTGCCCCAAGTGCCTTGCATGATACACATCTGCCGTCTCTGATACATCTGATCCAGTTTCAATCTGTTCCTTTCCCATCGCATGTATGCCTTCACCACTGTTAAAGATTCAGATAAATCCACTGACTACTAGCAGCGCCCAATCTATATATGGAATGATGCTTTCGAAGATGATAGCACCAGCTGCAATGGTCATAGTCGTGATGCAGACGAGGTCAGCTTCAATAGCATAAAAACAGTTTAGTACTTTATTTTGGTACGACAGTCTTCGACAATGGCATCAAAAACATCATTAACATACGGGCCTTTACATGCAACAAGGACCAATGACTGAGTGTACTTTTTCCGCTTTCAGCACACACTTTAAAAGAATTTCCATCACTAACAGCAGAACAAGATCAGGAGTAATAAAACAATGACTGTAGCTGTACAGATCATACAGAGGAAAGTAGAGCCCTTATCCTTAACACACACACACACACACACACACACACACACACACACACGCATGCACGCACGCACGCACGCACCCACGCACGCACGCACGCACCCCACACACAAGATTCAAGATTTAATTCCCCTTTGGCCTCTCTTGAGGCATGGGGGATTTCAGAAAACAAAATTAAGCGTAACATATATAATTTACATTAACAAATACGTTTACAAGACAGAATTTTACAGAAATAGAAATATTGTCAAGCTGTTCAACAATGTCGTACAACTTTACTCATATACTAGAAAGTTTGCTATGCTTTGATAAAGCCTTTTTGTCAGAAGAGAACAAATTAAAAGGTATTGAACATGGATCTTGGATACAAATATTCATGAGGTAGGACATTCTCCCGAAGCTCAGAAAACTTGGCACATTCCATTATAAAAGGAAACTCATCTCCTATAGTTTTCATGTTACATTGCATACAAAGACGTTGCGTTGAATGCCGTTGACCCGTCCTGTTTCAATCAGCAAAGAATTGTTAACACACCTGGATTTAAAGAATGAAATCAGATTGTTTTATGACAACTCACTAATGTACTTTCACTTTTAAAACATTTTTTTGTAATTGCGATAAAATATAAATCTACTACTTCTTTGCAGGTCTTCTAACCACGAATTTACATAATCATCCTGTAAAGCCTTAATAACATTTTGACATAAGCGATCTTTGTTTACAGAATTCTGTGTTCCCCACCACACAGTCAAACCGTGTTTCTATCAAAATTTTTAATTAAATTTCTTGATCCATTCTGGGCATTACACTCTCTTAGTATACAAATCATGCAATACATAATACAATTTGGATTTTTAAAAAAAGTTGTCAGATTGTCAGCAATAAGATCAGACCAAAATCTGATTAATCTTGCACCAATCAGAACAGACAAGGGGAAACTCCAGTTTCCCCATATATCAGATTAGTAACTGTGCTCCTTTTCAAAAATTTTAAATGCAATTTTTCCAAAATAGAAATATTTTCGTTACCCCAAAATTTCATAGCTATACAACTTTTTTTGGAACAACCCATTGTTTGATCAAGATCGAGGACAACACCCAACAGGAAATTCTGATTTCTGCTCATATGCATCCAAGAAAATAAGTTTTCTGGTGCTTGTTTAAATATATTGTTTTTTGCCTTTGCAAAATTTACCGTTTTTGACTGAAAATTTTATCTCTAGGCATTTATTAAAAATCAACAATGTGATGTATTGTTCCAAATCTAAATAGTACTTTCTGGCTTTTCTTAGCATTGAAAACACACACACACACACAACACACACACACACACTACACACACACACAAAACACACAGGGGGACGGGATTGCCTAGTTGTCAGAACATTGAGCTCGCAATCTGACGACCGAGTTCGATTCCCGTTCGAGGGGATTTTTTCCCATGGAGTTAATATCATCAGTGCTGACTCTACTCTCCCCAAAAGTTTTTTTCGGATGGGGACTGTAAACCGAGGGGGCCCCGTGTGCAAACGCATGCAGAACACTTTGCACACACGTTAAAACCTATTTCTGCTTTTCGTAAGAGTAGGCCTTTTGTGTGCCGGTGGGAATAAATGACAATACTTACAACAACTGCATACACACGGGGACTAGAATGAAAACAGCACATAAGTGCTTATTCCATCATCCTCGATAACAAAAAAAAATAAATATAAAAGAGAAAAATAAAATAAAAAATAAGATAAACACACATAACAGAAGAGGCCCCCATCATGTTGCTTCACACTAAAATAAAATCTCTGGAAAAAAAAAAAAACAGGACTGACTAGATGCAAACGAAGGACAAGCTGCGGGCGGGGAGTGAGGTCCGTGGACGCCTGCAAGTTGTCCAGAACGGGACGTGTTGAGGACACAGTGGGATTGAACCCCCACTGTCCCCCCCCCCTCGGCCCTCCTCTCCGCTGCCATCCAGCAACATGGATCGAGCTGCCCCAGAGCTCTGCAGACAAAGTCAGGCCTAGGTCTGCACTTTCTCACCGGCTAGGCCTACCCTGGTCCATCCAGAAATGCCAGGCAAGTGAAAAAGTCAAACAAATTTACCGAGACCCAAAGATTTATGACGCTATGCCATGACGTAAAAAAAAAAGAGAATTATACGTCCACATCATAAAGAAAAAAGTCTGAACAGAAGATAACTCTACTCTGCCGGGGTGTAGTTTTTCTCAGGACCCCTTTTGAACAGCGTCAACAGCAAACGTTTTCTGCCGTTGATGTATAATTTATCTGGATCAGTGGTAGGGGAGGTAACTGCGCCTGTCTAAAAACGAAAAGTTCGGGTCGAAGGGTTCAAACCCCATTTGGGTGTAAAACTTGCTTACCCCCACCCCCCCCCTCTCCATTAGAGCATGAGTGGTGGTCTGGGTGATAGTCTTTCGGATGAGACGATAAACCAAGGTCCCGTGTGTTACACTTACTTATTTAGTGCACGGAAAAGAACCACAGTAAGAAGAGAGTTGTCTCTGGCAAAATCTTGTAGAATAAAAGCGAATCTGATAGGGAAAACAAATACAGTTGCAGACCAGGAAAAGAACAAAAAAAAATGGGTGGCGCTACTTTCGTGGCGACGCGCCCGTCTCCGGGGAGAGCAGCCAGAATTTCACGCAGAGAAATCTGTCTTGACTTAAAGTGGTGGTCTAATGGATAGGGGAAAAGTTTCAGGCCCAAACTGTATTGAACCACCGCCACACTTCGACCCGGACATCTCCCTTTCTAGACAGGCGCGTTACCTGTAGACCACCCATCCACCCATTTTTACCTGTCTCCTTTCGTTCCTGTGAACAAGGTAGTAGGACTTAAAAAACTGGGATGGGTACAGGATGTCCATTCTAAAAGTGGTATTAGCACATATGGCACTTTTTAAAGTATTTTTTGTACTGTAAAATATTTGTTATATATATAACGGTTAAAAATTAATCTGGGGATGATGAATGAAGCAGAATGGCGGCGTCCCCCGCACAGCCTGTTTATTAACCGCAAGGAATGAAATGATTAAAGTATTGTGTATTTTAAAAAATCTGAGGGATTTTTTGGAGGGGCTAAGATATTTGACGGTATTCGTAGGGGTTGGTTTTTGAAACCAAAATGGCGTTTGTGGTAGGTAGGGCTAGAAACAAGATGGAATGGAAAGGAATGCAGTCAATTCAAAGGTCCGTTCCACCCCCAAACCCCCCGTGCTCTCGTTTCAATACCATCAAATAATAAACTTGAGTCACTTTGTTGGAAAAAAGTCGAAAAGAAAAATCTAGACATCGGTTCTATTGTGTGGAGTTCAGGACTTGATTTCACATAACATACATACATACTAACAACATACATCACTACATACATCATACCTACAAATAATACATACATACAAATACATTAAAATAAAAACATACATACATAATCCCTTCATACAACATACATACAATATACATACATACATACATACATACCTACATACATACATACACACATACATCTACATGCGTACGTACGTCGTACATAATACATACATACATACATACATACAACATACATACTACATACTACATAATACATACAACATACAACATACAACTACTACTACTTTCATACATAATGCATATAACATATTAATGATTCAAATCACAAAAGTTTTTTTTTCTACAACCCACAGTTGTGTTTTCTATTTGTCCTAAGAAAAAACTGTGGTATCGAAAAGCCCCTACATTAATACGCAAAAAAAAAATAAACAAATAGGCGTAAAGTTTACAGATTTAAAGTGACACTTTTTCTTGTTAGAGTCCATTACAATTTTATTGGTGTGTGTGTGTGTGTGTGTGTGTGTTTTGTGTGGGCGTG
>JASPKP010008814.1:0-11094 GCA_030674155.1 Stramonita haemastoma
GGTTCCCGTCGTCGTCGTCGCGTCGTGGTCTTCTTCTTCTTCTTTCTTCTTTTTCTTTTTCAAAGAGAAGAGAGAGAAGAGAAGAGAGAGAGAGAGAGAAAAAAAAGGAGAAGAGAGTCGTTTTGTATTTTGTGCGTGCATGCTGCGTGCGTGCGTGCATGCGGGTTCTGTTTGTGTGTGTGTGTGTTGCGTGTGCGTTGTGTATTGGTGTGTGTCTGTGTGTAGACAGTGATTTTTTTTATTTTTATTTGTGAACGATTGCATGTGCATGATGTTTTGAATGCAAGCGTTTTGATTTGTTTGTTTTAAAAGGGTTCAGCATAATAAATTTCCGTATAATAGTAGTAGTAGTAAGTAGTAGTAGTATAGTATATATAGAAATAGTAGTAGTAGTAGTATAGTAGTAGTAGTAGTATATAGTAGTATAGTAAAAACATAACTAAATATAAAAAACAATAGATCACCACAGCAAAGTGGAGGGCCGCCATGTACTGCATGCACACACATAAAATACGCATAACCCCCGTAAACACAACCGCCGCCGGGCGCCCCATCCCCCCCCCCCACCCCCCCACCCCCACCCCCCCCCCCCCTGCCCCCTAAAAAATAGGGTTTTTTCGAATGTGAAAAAAGACCCGGTTTGAGTCTCGTCTTACCCCAAATTTTTTGCACAGTAACAGAGCCCATGGACCAAGAGAATGCTCTACTATATCATACCATTTTACTAGCATCTTTAATATCCTGGGCCAGTCTTGTGCGAAAAAAGGCACCTGGTTGAATAATTATAGCAAGTTTGTGGGAAAAAAAAGCTGGTCCCGGGAAAAACAAAAAAAAAGGGGGAGTTCTACACATACGATAATGAAAAAAAAGGAAAGATACAACACAAAGTGCAGGACCGCTGCCACACAAAAAACACACACACACACACCCCCCAAACACACCAACACACACACACACACCCACACCCCACACACACCACACACACACACACACAAAAACACAAAAACCCCCGGAGCACGCGCGCGCGCCCACCCCGCACCACGCACGTATGCACGCCCCCTCATTCACGCACCCCAAAGAAAAATCACTTTTCGAAAACTGGGGCAAAGGGCCGCATCAGCAGTCATCAGTCAGCCCTCATCATCAACAATCATGGGTCATTCAATCTTGGGTCAATCATCAGTCATAAAATTCATCACCATCACCAATTATCATCACACTCAATCATTAATCAATTAGTCATCAAAAGAAAATTTTTTCTCCCTTTTTCGTTTAAATAACTAAACTTCTAAAAAACATAAAAAAGACCGCACTAAAGAAAACAAAACAATTACATTCTTTGATCATAAAAAGTATATTTGTTTTTCATTCAACGAGAGAAAAAAAGAAGAAAAAACTCAAACACTGGCAATTTCATGTAAAATGTGAGTCAGTCAAACAATATCAGGCCCGATAGATGTCAAGAGGTGTGTCTCGTTTCTTACAGAAAAAAGAGGAAGGAGGGGAAAAAAAGAAGGAAAACATCTAATTACCTCTCCCCCTTTCAGGGTAAGTGGGCATTTCCCTTTTTTGTTCTTCCTTTCCCTTTACCTGTTATTTTTTTTTTATCATTATTGAGAGTGCAATTCCTTTGGATCCATAAATTGCTGCAATTAATTTTCCCAAAGGAAATTTTTTATGACGCATTCGCTTTTATGCGTGCTGCGTGCACGCGCGTGTTCTGAGTTTATTGTTGGATGTGTGGGATGTGTGTGCACGTGAGTGTGGTCTGTATCTACTATCTATCTATCAATCTATCTATCTATCTTTACTATCTATCATCTATCTATCTTATCTAACTATCGTGTTGTAATTTTGGTTGCGTGAATGTGGGGGTATTGTGGTTGTTTTGTGAATGTGCGGGGGTGTGTGTGGGGTGTGGTGTTGGGTGTGGTGTGTGTGTGTGTGGTGTTGTGTTGTGTTGTGTGTGTGTGTGGGTTTTGGCCCCGGGGTATGTGGTGGGTATGGTGTGTATGTGTGCCTGTAAAGTGTGCCTGTGTTGTGGCAGTGTTAAGTTGCCCGTTGTGTTGTTTTTCCTGTTGTATGTGGGTAAGTGTGCCTTTGTGTATGATCCTGTTTTATGTTGTATGTGTACCGTGTATGTGTCCGTGTGTAAGTGTGCCTGTTGTATGTCCATGTGCGAGCAAAAAAGGAAAAGGAGAGAGGCGAGAAGAACAATAAAAAGAAAGAAAAAAAAAAAAAAAGAAAGAAAAAAGAAAGAAAGAAAGAAAGAAAGAAAGAAAGAAAAAAAGAAAGAAAAGAAAGAAAAAAAAGAAAGAAAGAAAGAAAAAAGAAAGAAAGAAAGAAAGAAAAAAAGAAAGAAAGAAAGAAAGGAATAAAAAGAAAAAAGGAAAGGAAAAAATAAAAGACAAGAAAAGAAAAACAGGAACGGGACCCAAAAACCGAAGCGTACGAACAGGACAGTGCGCCGTTGATCAACACCTTCCACACCCCACTGAAAAAATTTATATGCCAAATTTAAAAAGTCACATTCATTTCCACAAATGAACAAACAACAGCAACACAAAACCCCCAAATATGTTTTTTTAAAAAAACACAAAAATTAACATTTAACTTTTTAACGAAAACCATTCACACAATAAATTTTTGGTATTTTGCACACAGCACAACAGCAAAAACAAAAACAAAATCATGATCCACTCACAACAACAGCAGCACAAAAAACAAAAACATCAGATCATCGCCATCAACAGTAGCAACAACAGCAGCACAACAGTAGCAACAACAAAAACAACATAAAGGTTATCACATAAACACAGAAAACAGCAGCGAAATAACAAAAACATTATAATCACACACATGGGGGGGGGAGGGGATACCCCAGGGTCAAACACTGCCTGGAAATTTGACACCCAATTCGATTACCGTTTGGAGGGGATTTTTCCCCAGAGTTTAAACATCAGGCTGACTCCACTCCCCCAAAAGTCTTTCGGGGTGGGGCTGTAAAACCCAGCCCCCCGTGTGTGAATCACGCAGAACATTTGCAACACGTTAAATCCTGTTTCCCCTTTTTTTAATAGGCCATTGTGTGCCGGTGGGGACGAGCAATATTTACACAACGCAACACACGGGGGCTGGAGAAAAAAAGCACAGATCTATCCATTTTCCTCGATATGAAAAAATAAAAAATTTAAAAAAAAAAATAAATAAATAAAAATCAACAGCAACAGCAGCAACAACACAAACAGCACACACATCGTCATCGACAGCACAGCAACAGCAACAACAGCAACAACAAAAACAACATCATGATTCATCAGCAACAGAAACAACAGCAGCACAAAAAAAAAAAAAAAGAGATCAGATCTATTTTCCCCTTTAAGTCGTGATGAATACATAGTTTCCAAAACCTTTAGCTTCGTACGAATCATCACAGGTCTTTTTTTTATGTACGACACCATTATACATTGGTCAGTGTGAGGTTGCATGGGGTCATCACGGGGGGTACTCCATCACAACACACCCTTTCTTTTTTATACATGGGTGTACATTATTGGGGCAGTTCATATGTGAGTTATTGTTGATCGCAAAATAACCAAACAATTTAATACAGAGGTTTTTCAAAAAAGAGCAGCAGAGAATAGTGCTCGCTCAAGAGTGTGTGTTGCGTGTGTAAAGGGTCTTTATGATACTAATAAAAAATATAATAAAAAAACAACAATGACAACGGGCGACGACGACGACGGCAAACGCGACGACGACGACGCAAAGAAGAAGTGAGATGGGTTATATGGGGATGTGTGTTTGGGGTTGATATTGCGGCGTGTGTGCGTGGGGTGTGTCAGCGGCTGCTTCATTGTGGTAGTCAAAGTCAAAATTTTATTTCCAATGGACATTGAGTAACAAAAAATTTGTTTTTTTCATCAACCACCACGATGATGAGATATGAGATGATATAGATGAGATGAGATGATATGAATAATTTAAAGATAAATTTTAATAAAAATATGTGTGTGTGGGCGCGCGCCCCGTATGTGTTTTTTTTTGTATGTGTACACTTTTGGTGTGTGTGTGTGTGGGTGTTTTGGTTGTGTTTGTGTGTGGGTGTGTGTGTGCGTGCGGTGGTGTGTGTGTTGTTTTGTTGGTGCGCGCGCGCGCCACGAAGTATTATGAGTGTGTTTGTGTTACACGGCCTTGCAAATTTTTCCAAGGTGTTAGACTAAAAACGCCTATTACAACAACAACAACAACAAAACAACAACAAAAAAACAACAACAACAGAAGTAAAAAGAAGAAGAAAAAAAAAAGAAGGAGAAGGAAAGGAAAGGGGAAAAGAAAGAAGAAAAGAAGAAAAAAGAAGAAAAGAAAAAGAAGAAAAGAAGAAGGAGAAGAAGAAAAAGAAGAAAAAAGAAGAGAAAAAAGCAAGCAAAGAAAAAGGGACATAAAAAAGGGAAAAGGGAAAAAAAAATAAGTCAATTTTAAAAAACAAATAAACAACTGATAAAATATAACTTACTTTTTAAATGAACAAAAAAAGAAACAAAACCGACAGAAGAACAAAGGGCTAAAGATTTATGAATAAAAAAATAAATGAATGTAAACAACAAAAACGGTACAGCGAATGAATGAAGATTAAATAATAAATAAATACACATCAAATTCCAAATAAACCATCCGACACTCCGACATCCAAAACTAACTAACATTCTTAAGGTCAGACAGCTCAAAATCTAACTAATTAGAGCTCAGGTAGCAAAACTACCTCAAGTACATTAACCTAGATAAGACAAGAAAAAGTCAAAAAAGAAAAATTGCGAAAAAAAGAATTGCAAAAAAGGATTTCAAAAAAGAAGAATTTAATTGCAAAGAAGAAAAAAATTCGAAAAACAAGAAATTTCGCGAAGAAAAGAATTGAAAAGAAAAAGAAAAAATTGCGAAGAAAAATTGCAAAGAAAGAAAATTGCAATGAAGAAAAAAAGAAGAAGAAAAGAAGAAAAAGAAGGAAAAAAAGAAGAAAAGAAGAAGAAGAAAAGAAGAAAAAAGGAGAAATAAACGGATAAGATAGAAAATCAAAAAACAATTTACAAGAAAAAAAGGGATGAAAAAAAAACAAGCAAACAGAAACACACAAACAAACTAAAGTGAGAAAAAGACACACATACTATAACAATTTTTTCTATAGAACAAATCTTTTTTTTATCTTGATCAATTTTAACGGGGATTTTTGCTTGACGGGGTTTGGTTTGGGTTTTTGGTTTTAGCATCAAACCTCCCCATGAAATTAAATACCTGACTGATTCATTTTTCATATTGAAAGTTAAAAATGACTTAAACACACAGGGCTTTAAAATACAATAAAAAACAGGGGATGAGATCCAAGGCAACACAAAAAAGTTTAAGAGCAAAAGCAAATCCACCAAACTAAAAATTATTGTTTCAATTCTTCTTTAAACAGTTCAGATTGTCAATGCCTTAAAAAACATCACTTTCAATTTGCTCCCTTTTCCTTCCTTCTTTCCTATTTTTCCCTTTGTTTTTTTCGTTGTTCGTTCGTTCGTTTTTTTCGTTCGAATTTTCGTTCCTTCTTCCTTCCATCCTCCTTCTTCCTTCCTTCCCCTTTCCCGCCTTCTTTTTTCCCTTTCCCTTCCTGCCTTCCTTTCCCTTTCCCAACTTCCTTTCCTTTCCTTCATTCCTTCATTCATTTCATTTCTGAACGTTCCTTTTCTTATTCCTTTATTTATTCATTTTTTTTTTAACACCATGTTCTTTTTTTTGTTTTTCCTAGCTGTCCATTTAAATACATTTGTGTTTACTAAAAATGAATTGATGACAAATTATAAAGAAAAAAGCATCAAGTACCAAGACATCAATTTTCCAAAAAAAAAATAAAAAGATAAAGAAATTCCAAAGAGACAGAAAGTCAACTGATGACAAAAAAGGGAAAAGAAGGCGGCAGAACAAAAAAAAATGGGGGGAAAAAGGGAAAATTAAAGTACAAACACTTTTCACAAAACACCTAAATTTTTTTTTGGGCCCCTTTTAAAAAAGGGAAACAGACAGACAGACAGACAGACAAAAAGGGGAAGAGAGAGAGAGAGAAAAAGGAGAGAGAGAGAAGGAGAGAGAGAGAGAGAGAAAAGAGAGAGAGAGTGTGTGTGTGGGTGTTGGGGGTGTGATGTGGGTTTGTGTGTGTTGGGGTTGTGTGTGTGTGTGTTTTGGTGTGGTTTTGTGTGTGTGAGAAGACGAGACAGAGACAAAGAAAAGAAGACACAGAAGAGAAAAAGTTTATCAAAATGTAAGAAGATGGCAGTCTTTGCTTTGAATCTCCCCAAAAAATATAACAAACATATTAAAATACAACTGTCGTCCTTTAAAAGATTGGCGGGCCCCTTGTTTTTTCAACAATAAAAAAAAAATTATTTACAAAAAACGGGTTTTGGGTATAATACTTTATTAGGGTTTATTCCCCAGCTTGTCGAACCCAAACTGTCACCCCGGAAATGATTTTACCTCACTAAAAACCCACAGTCAATTTTCTCGAGTACAAAAAAATTTTCCCATCGGGTTCAATCTGGTTCAGAACACAAACATACGATCTGGTCCCCCTCCTCTCTCATTTCACAACTTAAAAATTCCACTTCAACCACTCACAACCTTTGTCCCCAAAATGTCACGACACTCACAAATTACACCGTTTAAAAAAAAAACCAAAAAAAAACTTTATCACTGTTCTTTTAAACATTTAAAAAAAACTTTGGGCCTCAAACCATCAAAACGTCCAGAAAAAGAAAAGAACAACTTGTGTCACACTTGTCCTGTGTTATAATATTTTCCTTTTTGAACAGGTCAAAATTTCCCTTCCCGACATCCCTCCCCCTAAAACGCCCAAAAAATGCGTCATTTCCGTGGGATTTGGAGGGGGTAACGGTTCCACATAACCTTCATGATCCCAAACAAAAAAATTCTCCTCCGCAAAGTTTTTGTCCCCATTTTTCACCCAGAGTAGGGACGGTCTATAACTGGGTTTTTGGGGAATGCGATGCACTTCTTGCTTTTTGCGCGGCTGTGTTTGGTTTGTTGTGCTGCGCTGCTTGCTGATTGAGGGGTTTATGGAAAAGGAATGACTTTGAGAACCCCCACCCACCAGGCCCAAGCCCTCAAAGAACCCTTGCGGGGGTTCCTCCTCCTCGAAGGGTGTTGAAAGTACCCGAGGGTCCTCTTCCATACACGACAGTCGGTTCAGCTCGGTGTGTAAAGGACAGTGAAATATCCCGGGGTATTTTTGGTCAGCTGCCCCGCTCTCCCTCCCCGCCACCAAGCCCGGGAAGCCCGGGGACGTAAAGCTGGTCAACTGCCCCGGCGCGCACCGATACGTCATCATGGGGAAAAAGTGCGAGACCCCAGTAAAACGCCGGCCCACTTGATTCTTTGATTTCCCCGTTTGGGGTCAGTAGTTGTTTCATCAGGGGGCAGGCCGTCCATCAGCGGGCCTGGAACAGAGAGACAGAGAGTTTGGCAATAACGGGCAAAAAGACAGAAAAAAACAGACAGACCGACAGGCAGGCAACACACAACAACACACAACAAGGCACAACACACACACACACACGCACTCCCACGCACGCACCACACCCCACAAAATAATTTTAAGAAAAAAAATTTTCTTTTTAAAAAATCTTTTACTAATGTGAGGAACATAATACAAAAGCCCCATCATATTTCACCACATTTTCATATATTTCCTGAAGTATATTTTTAGAAGAAGAGTAGTATAGTATAGTAGTTAGTAGTAGTTATTAGTATAGTATAGTATAGTATTGTATATTTTAGTAAAGTACAGCAGCAGCAACAACAACAACAACAACAACAACAAAAACAACAACAGTAGTATATAGAAAAGATAGTATAGTAGTGTAAAAGTAGTAGAAAAGTAGAAAAGTAGTATAAGTAGTAGTATTAAGAGCAGCACAACAAAACCCAAACAACAACAACAACAAAAACAACAACACAACAACAACAGATAGTATAGAGTAGTAGTATAGATAGTATAGTAGAGAGTAGTATAGTAGCACACATATAGTAGTAGCAGTATAGTAGTAGCATAGCATAGTATAGTATATAGAGTAGTATAGTAGTAGTAGTATAGTTTTAATTATAGTAGCAGCACACAGCACACACACAGAAAAAACCAGACACAGCAGCGCAAAGGGGGAAAAAGAAAAAAAGCTTTGCTACCGTCGCAGCACGACACAAAAAAAACATATTTTTACAAGAAAAGGCTTGTTGCTTCTTTATTATTCCTCACATTGTCCCCTCGTCGTCCACAAACCGGCTCTTTCTCACAACCACCAGCAAAATCTCCCCCCCCCCCTCCCCCCTCCCCCCCCCCACCTCTTCCTGTGTCTTTCTCTGTCCTCGTCTGTCGTCTGCTGTCGTCTGTCTGTCTGTCTGTCTGTCTTCTGTCTGTCTCTCTCCTCTCTCTCCCCCTCTCTCTCCCCCATCTCCCCCCAATCCATCTCTCTCAAATCCCCCTTCATCTCTCTCTCTCTCTCATTTTGCGAAATGGGGGTTTCGCGCGCGCGCGCGCGCGCGCGTGCGTGTTTGGGGGTTGAGTGTTGGGTTTTGGTGGGGTGTGTGTGGCGTTGTGGGGGTGGGGGGGATCGGTGTGCGTGTGTGCGCGCGGGGTGTGTTAAATTGTGGGGGCACGTGGGGGCGTGCTGCGTGTGTGTTGTGGTGGTGTTGTTGGGTGTGGTGTGGGTTTTGTGTGTGTGTGTACTGCCGATGAGAAGAAATGCGGGGGTGGTGCGTGCGGGTGTGCCGAAGAAGAGAACCCTATTGCTGAGTGTGTGATTTTTGATGTTTTTCATGATGAGAGAGAGGTCCTTAAACCTTAAACCAAGTGTGAAAGGGAGACAACTTGAAGAGGTTTTCAGGGGCCAAGGGGAATTACTTCTCTCAAATATCTCGCCAACTTTGGTTATACGATTTTACTTTAACAAGACAAGGGGGCGTTCTGGGTGCGTCGTGCGGTGTGCGGCGTACGTGCGTGCGTGCGTCGTGTGTGGGGGTTATAATGTGTGTGTGCTTTTTTTTCAATTAACAAAAAAATACCACGTTTTTCAGCACATTATAGGCCTACGGAAACACACCACAAAACAGTAGCTCAAATTTGTACTCAAAAGTACAATTTTATCATACTCAATTTTTTTGATTCACAAAAATCTACACTGCATAATATCTTTTTTATCAAACGTGGGGCAAACATATTTCTGTCAATGAGCGAAAATGCTTGCACTGCCGTTAAGCGCCTGACAAGTTACCCACGCACCCGATTGGGGTGGGAGAAAGGGTTTTTGGGGGGGTGGGGGAAAAAAAAAGGCAGGAGATTGGGCAAAAAGGCAGGAAATTTAAAAGAGAAAGGACGAAGGGAAAAAAACAGGGAGAAAAAAAAGAGAGGGAATTCCTAAACACAAAAACTGCAGAAGATGGAAACTCTTTTTTTTACTAATAGGCCCCAGCATCCCCCACAAAAAGGGGAACACAACATCAATTGAAACTCACTTTTTCACCCCAACGCATATTTTTTTTACGATTTCTTTGAACAAACTTTGAACCAGGTTTCGCTCAAAAACAACTCTAAAGAATAAAGCAACAAGACGTACTATCTGAAAAAAATCCGCCCCCGGAAAACCTCCAGATAAAACAGGATTTTTCTTTTTATGGGCCCAACATCCCCTAAACTCAGACTCCAAACACAGACGAGCACGCAGTTTATGGCGGCTTTGGCCATGACCCCATCTGGGCCACAATGGGGGCCTTTATACAGCACCCCTTCGTTCTTCTCCGACAACAGCGCAGAAGTAATCTGCCATCCTGCAAAAATGTAACGGCGGTTTGTAATGGAGGAAGAGAGAGAGAACAGGCCATGAGTAAGCTGTAATGCAAAAAAGGGGCCCCAACCACAAAAAAGGGATGCTGTTGTGGTGCCCCCAAGGGGGTTTTCTTGTCCCTAACTGGATCCAACTTCAAATGCACAAACTCATTTCCCAAAGTGACACGAAATATTTCAAACACTAAGAACATGCAAATTTAAAAGAGAAAACCAACCCAAATATGGGAAAAATAAAAAAAATATTCATTAAAAAAAAGATTTTTAAAAAACAACCTAATTTACTTCAACTTTATATGCCATCATTTTTGGGTTTGGTTTCAATTTTGTTGACAAAAGCGATGTGGTTAGCATTTAAAAAAAGACAAAAAACAGGGAAAACAAAGAGAGGGAATTCCTACACAAAAACCTACAAAAATAATGAACTGAAATAATTTCCAGTCAACTGGGCGGGTTTTTTAGGATTAACGTCTTTTACCATTAGGACAAGACACCCACAAAAGAACCCACAATCAAAATCTTTAAGGGAAAGGCCCCCCGGTGATCAGCTCTAATCAAAAAAAGGGGGAGACAGCATCACATTTCAGGTATGCAACTTCAAGGTTTTTAAGCAGTTCCATTTTTTGCAGCCTTACAATGGGAAAAACGGACTGTTGGGGGAATGAAAACAAAACTTTCAGATAAAACCACTGGTTTACGTGGGAAAAAGATTTGGGAAAGAAAAAACTGATTTTTTTTCCTTTTTTTTTTCTCTTCTGCATTTCCCGGCTACTTACTTTTTTTTTTATCCAGTCTGGATGGCGAACTGCAGTTTGTCCCTAGTGACCAGCCACCCCACGGGTTTTTTTTTTTTATTTTCTAGAGCTCTACGGGTGGGCCTTTGATAGAAAAAACAGAAAACTAACAGGAAAAAATAAAAACATGGGTAAGAAAGCACAAAAAAATGTGAACAAACAAATAAATGAAAATGTCAGTTAATGCATAAAAAAAAAAGAATACTATCCAAGGGTTCAAAGCTGAACAAAAATGCACCATAAGTAACCCTTTTAACTATACCTAAATATACAATTTTATACAAAATTTTTTTGCATGCACACAAGCAAAAATAATCAACTGAAACATCTCGTTTCCCCCTTTGGAACTTTCCCCTCTGTTTCTTTAACACAGCCCAAAGAAATGCCTGCCACAACAAGCGAGGGTATCTC
>JASPKP010008815.1:0-2500 GCA_030674155.1 Stramonita haemastoma
ACATGCACACAGAGACAGAGTGAGTGAGAGACAGAGAGAGAAAGAGAGACAGACAGAGAGAGACAGAGACAGAGACAGAGAGAGAAAGAAAGAGAGAGAGAGACAGAGACAGAGACAGAGAATGAGAGAGACAGACAGACAGACAGACAGACAGACAGACCGACAGACCGACAGACAGACAGACAGACAGACAGAGACGCAGAGAGAGAGAGAGAGAGAGAGAGAGAGAGAGAGAGAGAGAGAGAGAGAGAGAGAGAGAGAGAGAGAGAGAGAGAGAGAGAGAGAGAGACAGAGAGAGAGACACAGAGAGAGAGAGAGAGACAACAGAGAGAGAGAGAGACAGACAGACAGACAGACAGACAGACAGACAGACAGATACAGACAGAGACAGACACAGAGAGAGACAGACAGACAGACAGAGACAGAGACAGACAGACAGAGACGCAGATGCAGAGACAGACAGACAGACAAGACAAACAGACAGAGAATTCATGCTCAGTTGCTAACAGATATTCTGTTGGTTTCCCTGGCGAGGACTGGGGTTTACTGTCATCTTCAGTGCATGCAATATGGTCTACTGTACTATACTGTACTGTACTGTGCTGTGTGGTATATATTGCAAGGCTGCACTCGTGCTGTGTTATCTCCTCCGACCTACCCCCCTTCCCTTTCCATATGTAGATATATATCTCTTCCATCCTCCACCCCCACCCCCCACCCCCACCCCCCCACCCCCAACTCTCTCTCTCTCTCTCTCTCTCTCTCTCTCTCTCTCTCTCTCTCTCTCTCCTCTCTCTCTCTCTCTCTCTCTCTCTCTCTCTCTCTTCTCTCTCTCTCTCTCTCGATGTAATAAAATAATTTTAAAAAATTAACAGGGACAGCTTGCGCACACGTTAAATCCTGTTCCGCTTTTCGTAAGAGTAGGCCATTGTGTGGCAATGGGAACAGATGACAAGATTTACAAAACTGCATACACAGCTGGGTGACTGGATGTAAAAGAAAACTACGTGAGTGCTTATTCCATTATCCTCGATGTAAAAGAATGAATAAGATAAAAAGAAATGGATGAATATATCAATCAATAAATAAATAAACTAACAAATAAATAAGTATGTTTGTTGGTTGGTGGTGTTTGGTTCGTTTGCTTCTTGTTTGTTAGGTTGTTGGTTGGTTACACTTCCCCTTCTGTTTTTTGTTGTTTTTTTCTGTTTGCGTGTTTGTGACCGTTTTTTGTTGTCCACGATTTAAGTAGCCGCATTCCACTTTCGGGGGGGGGGGGGGGGGTATAATGTCGGTGTGAACAGGGTCCTTTCCAAGAATAGTTCACCACCGTGAATCGGTTTGCATGGCTATTAAAAAAAAAAAAAAAAAAAAAAAAAAAAAGCGCAGCAAGATTTTTTTTTTTTTTTTTACACACAACTTTCCGGGTATGAAGGGTTGAAAAACAACAACAACAACAACAACTACAACAACAAAATCTAACAGGAAAACAAACCTAACGTGGCAGTTTACAAAAACAACAACAACAACAACAGACAAACAAAAAAAAAGATTAACAATCAATGCCAGTGTGAACGGAAAGAAAAGTAAGTGTTCAGCATGGAAAAAAATAGTAATACTAAAATAATGATTTGTTCATTTATTTATTTATTTATTTATTTATTTATTTATTTATTTATTTATCCATTTATTAATTTATTTATTTATTTATTTCTTTATTTCTTTATTTCTTTATTTCTTTATTTCTTTATTCATTCATTAATTTACTTATTCATTCATTTATTTTATACCGAGGATAATGGAATAAGCAAGCACTCATGTGCTTTTTTTTACATCCAGTCCACGTGTGTATGCAGTT
Organism: Stramonita haemastoma; assembly: GCA_030674155.1. NCBI lineage: Eukaryota > Metazoa > Mollusca > Gastropoda > Neogastropoda > Muricidae > Stramonita > Stramonita haemastoma. The sequence goes on from JASPKP010008815.1 coordinate 1,859, forward strand.
TTTAAAAATCTTGTCATCTGTTCCCACCGGCACACAATGGCCTACTCTAACGGAAAGTGGAAGAGGATTTAACGTGCGCACAAGATGTACTGCGTGTTAAAACGATTAGGGAAAAAACCCACTCTGTAATGAAGTTTATACATATACATATTACATATATATATATATATATATATGTATAGTATGTATGTATGTATGTATGTATGTATGTATGTATGTATGTATGTAGTGTACGTACGCACGTACGTACGTACGTAAGTATGCATGTATGTATGTATGTATGTATGTATGTATGTATGTATGTATGTATGTATGTATGTATGTATGTATGTAATGTATGTATGTATGTATGTATGTATGTATGTATGTATGTATGTATGTATGTATGTATGTATGTATGTATTAATCGGCTCTTTAAAAAATGCGGTTTAAATACAGATTCAAGAGGGAAATTCATTAAACGTTGTACTCAATAGTGAAAGAAAATAATTATAGATTTGAAAAAAAAAACATTGATCAATTGTTGCATTGCGGGGATCTTTTTTAAACACTCCCAATGGAATATTGCCAATAATTGCTGACTTGAAATGTCTATAGTGTTATCTCCTAGACAAAAAAAAACACACACCAAAAAAATCCCTG
>JASPKP010008816.1:5000-11093 GCA_030674155.1 Stramonita haemastoma
GGCCGTCTTGCTCTAATTATCGACTGTTACGGCGCCTGCTTTATCTCTGAGCCCAGATTGACTGTCCAAGTTATGTCATGGGGAGAAGCCAGAAGTTCAGACCTGCGCGCTTCCAGCGATCAACATCGATTGAATCATCGCCATCTTGCCTGTTCCCGATCGATTCAACTGCCACGTTCATGTCATGGAATCTGTAATCTGTCACATTTCGCTTCAATGATTTTCTTTGGGGGGTGTAGGGTAGTAAGGGGGTGGTGGGGGGTGGGAGGGCTGTGTTTTTCGTTAGAGCTTACACGTAGTTTTTTTTTGTTGTTTTTTTTTCCTTTTGTTTTTGCGAGGGGGTGGGGTGATTTTCTTTTTCTTTTGCTCTTGTTTTTGTTTTAGTCTTTTTTTTAAACTATCGAGCTGTGCTTATTTTTAATGTTACATTACAAATTATAACAACTTTAAAAAAAACCCTCTCATTTAACAGCTTCACCTGGTGAGAGTGCTGTTGTTCTTTTTAGTTTTGCAGGTGTAAAGTGTACTTTCATTAGGAAAATAAACAAACAGCCTGAACAAATTCAACGGCTTGACTCAAACGTTGCAAGCACAAATAAGTGCTTTCTTTCGAGGATGAGGAATAAGCACTTATGTGCTTCTTTTTCTAAACTTAAAATCAAAATCTGAATGAAACAATATTCTACCTTTGGTTAGGCATTGGATTTGTTGTCCAGTGTGTCAAATTCTTTTCTACATTACAAAATGATCTTAGGTTAAAAATTCAAAAAAAATAGAACTGCTGCTGTTTCGCTTACAACACGAGCCGCTAGGCATAACAGATAACGCAGCATTCATAACGCCTCTCACTACACTGTCTAAAGATCGTTTCCATGTACAAGTAACAAAACATCAAGTTGGGAGCTGGGGTTCAAATTTCATGTTCATAACGTAACAGTACTACTGAAAATATTCAGATTTCACACACTTTGTTCCCTCAAGGTACTTACGACCATTAATGGCACTGTTATTGCATGCATCCAAATCTTCGTTAACGTGCATCTATAGCCCCCAAGAATCTGAAACTTGCAAGAAAAAACAAAACCATTCACCACTTCCTGCAGTGTTGGAATCATTTTGAATAATTCAGTGAGAGCTGAACACTCCCCCCCCCTTCCCCATCCTCCTTTCCCATCCCCCACCCCTAAAAGACAGGAGTACAAGTCACATCACTTGTACAGCAGTTGCTGCGACAGGAGTCAATAGCATCCCATTTCAGGTTTAGCCAAGCGTCTGGGAAGGTGAAATAGGGAAAGTTGGTGGTTCATCTAAGTGCAAATTGTGAATGGATGCGTGATAGATCACAGGACAAGGACAGGAGGAACAAGATTGGAATTTGAATAACAGCAAAACAAAAATAAAAGATACCGAAAAACCACAACACTGACAAGAAAGAGAAAGAAAGAAAGAAAAAAAAAGAAAGAGAGAGAGAGAGAGAGAGAGAGAGAGAGAGAGAGAGAGAGAGAGAGAGAGAGAGAGAGAGAGAGGAGAGAGAGAGAGAGAGAGAGAGAGAGAGAGAGAGAGAGAGAGAAGAGAGAGAGAGAGAGAGAGAGAGGCAAGGCAAGGCAAGGCAAGGCAAGGCAAGGCAAGGCAAAATTCTTTTATTCGAGGATAATAGATAAGCACTCGTGTGCTTTTTTACATCCAGTCCCCGCCCTTTTCAGGGATAACATTAAGATAGAAAAAAATAAACAATAATAGCCACAAACACACAACAACAATTATAATGATCCAAATACCAAAAGTAAGGAACCATACCAAGTATCAAACAGGCAAGAAATAACACAGAGATACAATATTAAGGTAATGTTATAAAAAGTCACTCATTCAGAAACGAAAAAGAAGTAAGAATCAATGATAATTTTGATTTGAATAAAGGAAAATAAACAAAAACAAAACAAACAAAAAACAAAACAAAACAAAACAACAAAAAAAGCGCAATAATTAAAGAGCAAACATCAGAATATGATGAGGTTAAATGACTGAAGACATCAATCCACCACCATCTATCTCAAAATAAGTCCCATAAAACATAAGATTTTGATAAAAGGGGAGAAAAAACAACAACAGGTAAGGAATAAGACAGAGATACAATATTGAGGTAATGTTACAAAAAGGCACTCATTCTGAAACAAGAATATGAAGATCAAAGAATCGAAGAGAGAGAGAGAGAGAGAGAGAGAGAGAGAGAGAGAGAGAGAGAGGAGAGAGAGAGAGAGAGAGGGGAGAGAGAGAGAGAGAGAGAGGAGAGAGAGAGAGAGAGAGAGAGAGAGCGCTAGAGAGAGAGACACAGAGAGAGAGACACAGAGAGACAGAGACAGACAGAGAGAGACAGAAAGAGTTATCCTTTGAAAAGTATTATTATATTGCTGTTTGAAAAAAATGTATTGTCCTGTCAGCACGTGTTTTGGGTAAACAAAGTTGTGAAATATACTGTTGAATATCTTGGGTATACACACATCCCCAAACATGCCACATACACCTATGCAGCCACCACAGAGGCTAAAATCAGATGATAATCACAGCAAGCACTATTTTAAAGCTTCCAGGCTCAGACAAACATACCATCAGAACACCAGCTACTTTCGCACAGTGGTTAACACCTTGGGTTACGAACTGGAGGGTTGCTGGTTCAAATCCCATAAGAGTCTTAGAGATATCTTTTCGACTCCTGCCGGCTCCAACCTGTGTGAATTTGCTATCGGATCTTTGGGAAGACTGGGACCACACAGTCGAGTTTTATCGACTGTAAAGATGCGAATTCGAGAGAGTTGCTCAATTTATCTGACCTACACTTCAGGTGAGGTGGAAAGCTTCACATACCTCGGCAGCATCGTGGACACACAGGGAGGAACGGACGCACACGTCAGAACCCGCATCGGTAAAGCAAGGGCAGCCTTCAAGCAGCTCAGAAACGTCTGGGGAGCAAGCGACATCAGCATCGCCACCAAGACCAGGCTCTTCAACACCATCATCAAGCCAATACTAATGTATGGAGCAGAGACCTGGAGAAACACCGTCACCACCATGAAGAAAATCCAGGTTTTCATCAAAACCTGCCTCAGGAAGATCCTCAAAATCCGCTGGCCAGACAAGATCAGTAATGAAGAATTATGGCAAAGAACCAGACAACAGCCTGTTGAGAAAGAAATCCTACAGAGACGTTGGCGATGGATAGGACACACCCTACGGAAACCTGTATCCAGCATCACAAGACAAGCTCTCACCTGGAATCCACAAGGGAAAAGAAAGAGAGGGCAGCCTAGAAGTACCTGGCGCCGGGACCTGGAGGCAGATGCGAAAAAGATGGGCAAGACGTGGGGACAACTGGAACGCCTAGCCCAGAGCCGAGATGCCTGGAGACAGCTAGTTGGCGGCCTATGCCCCAGAAGGGACCACAGGCAGACATGACATGACATGACACTTCAGGTGTCTCTATCTCTCGGGCCCGATTGACACGGGGATATATTATTGTTAGAAGCATAGAGTACAGCCCTGCACATCGTAGCCTCGAAGCACATGCAATTTCATAGCAGCATTATTACATCATCCTCTTCGTCACTGATCACCATGCAAATTAAACAAAAAAACAACAACATTGTCTCTGATTCTGTGGTTCTCGAAAGATAGAGGGTGCAAAACAAAAACAAACAAAAAAAACACGAAAACAACAAACAAAATGCCCCCCAAAACTTCCTAACAGACACGTTACATCCTGTCAGTCATTCAAACCTGGCACAACCAAGCTCATCTCGTGACTTGGAGGGCCAGCACGTTCCAGCCCAATGAATCCAGACACCTGACTGCTCACTGAAGCGGCAAGGCAGGGGGGTTGGAGAGGGAGGAGGGGGAGGAGAGGGAAAAGACAGGAGGAAGAGTAAGAGCATGGGCAGTTGATGAACCAGTCACTGCCTCTGATGCAATTACTCTTGCTCTCTGAGCCCTCCACTCGTTAAAAATGCATCAGCTTGATACTGTCACGGAATGAAACTGTTGCTAGTTTTCGGGCTGCTGTCCAGGGTTAATTAAATCAGCTGTGGCGTTTTCCCTCTCTGGATAGGCTAGCGATGAAGAGAGGAGATGTGGGCAATACCTAGGAAGAGAGTACAGGGAGAAGATTGTATGTGATCAGTAGAACTGGTTGGTTGTTCTGAGTGCTGCAGTTGCTGAAAGATTTAGATCTATTTTTTTAAAAAATTAAAAATTAAAAATTAGTGCTAATTGACATTGTTTTTAACCAGAGTGTGCATGGTCTTAAAAAAATATGTGAGCTGGGGACTATGGGGTTAATGGTTGAACGATTGTGGCACTGGCAATACTGGCAATTTTGTTTAGCAGAAGCTCGAATTTTTTTTTTTGGGGGGGAGGGGAGGGGGTTGGCATATGAATGGTAGACTACTAGTATCAGCATTGCTTTATGTACCTATGTCAAAATGCTATTCATGTTATGTTGCTCTGAATGATTGCAATGTTTGTGAACCTTATGTCATTGTTGTATCATTGATATAGTGTGGTTTTATTGTATGTCATATGTATTTTTACACATCGATTTTTTAAAACTTGGATTTCTTCTGATATGTAGTCGAGAAGAAAAGTACATTTCAGCTAAAAAGCAAGCTACATGATATTAAATTTTGTTTATGTTATGTGCAAGGTGCTATCTATACGGTACAGACTAAATAAAGAAAGAAAGAAACTGAAATGCAGACAGACAGACATACAGACAAACAGACAGAGAGACAGAAAGACAGACAGACAGACAGACAGACAGACAGAAAGAAAGAAAGAAAAGAAAGAAAGAAAGAAAGAAAGAAAGAAAAGAAAGAAAGAAAGAAAGAAAAAGAAAAAAGAACAGAAGGATAATAAAAACGATAGTATTCAATTCTAAAAGGAAAGTTTGGTGACTTATTGTCAAAAGTCATGCAAACCAGTTTTTAGACCCGAGTTTCATTTTCAATTCCAAACCTACCAAACGATGTCTGGGATATTAGCGTAACCTTTGATATTACAACTAACTTTGCTTGTTTGTCTTATCATTCAAAAGGCTACAACAAATCCTGTATCTACTCGCTACAAACCCAAATAAAAGCACACAGTCCTAAAATACAGAATAAAGCCAAATTCCGTTCAGGTATCCAAGCAACACACAAAAACATACTGATCAGCATTGTAAGACAACGTCAGACAGATTGTAATCAGCATCCATAAAACTGCGAACAATCATCAGTACAATATTGCTAGTAGTCTGAATTATTTTAGTCAGGCTTTAGAGAAAAAGACTGGTAAAGGTTGTGTGTACCTATGACATTTTGTCTTAAAAAACAACAACAAAAAAAACAAAAAAAAACAGGTATTTCGCTATTGTTTACCAAGCAAAATTTGTTTGACTGACTTAGGAGTCACTAAAATCTTGGGCTAATTAGAGTTGCGTAAGAGATTATAAGAACAACATAGAAGATCGGAGGAAAAAAAAATACATCATAAAGAAAATAGGAGTAAAATAAGCAATTTTTAAAGGAAGAAAATGAGAGAAGAGAGATACAGTCTGAGACAAAGACATGAAGAGAAAAAAGAGACATAGACAGACAAAGACAGACGGACAGTCAGATGAAATCAGATACAGAGAAAGAATGAATGAGACAGAAAGTTAAAATCAAACAGACGGATTGACAGATAGGCCCACTGACAAACAGATAGACGGGAAGACTGACGGACTAACACACACACACACACACACACACACACACACACACACACACACACACACACACACACACACACACACACACACAACACACACACACACACACACATACATACATATATATATATATATATATATATATATATATATATATATATATATATATATATATATATATATATATATATATATATATATATATGCATGCATGCATGCATGCATGCATACATACATACATACATACATACATACATACATACATACATACATACATACATACATACATACATACATACATACATACATACATACATACATACATACATACATACATAAACATACATACATAC
>JASPKP010008817.1:0-7500 GCA_030674155.1 Stramonita haemastoma
CCCCCCCCCCCCCCCCAAGAAAAACCCAATCCCAAACCAACCCAAACAAACCCCAACCACACACAAAAACTCAAGATGAATAAATCTACGACAAAAATAAACAAAACCTTCGAAAAAAAACGAAAAAAGCATATAAAGGCAACAAACAGAAGTTTCCGAAACACCAGTTTCTTTTTTTAGTGCTTTAGACATGACCCGAACATCTGTTCGTTAGTGTTCGCTTTACCTTCACTTGTTTGTCACTTTGCCAATAAACAGTCAACAAGTGTGCGTCAAACAATTCTCTACGCACACACACTTGGTCTTTTTTTTTTTTTTTTTGTTGACTGTGTCCCGAAACAGATCAGCTAAAGGAAGAAACTCGAACCACAGTGTTTTTCTACGCTTCTTTCTTTCTTCACTTCTTTTAATGTTGGTAGGCTGGTTGGTAGGTTGGTTGGTAGGCTGGTTGGTTAGGTTGGTAGGTAAATTGATCGGTAGGTTGGTAGGTTGGTTGGTAGGTTGGTTGGTAGGCTGGTTGGTAGGTTAGTTGGTAGGTTGGTTGGTAGGTTGGTTGGTAGGTTGGTAGGTAAATTGATCGGTAGGTTGGTAGGTTGGTTGGTAGACTGGCCGGTAGGTTGGTATGTTGGTAGGTAGATTGGTCGGTAGGTTGGTTGGTAGATTGGTCGGTAGGTTGGTAGGTTGGTAGGTAGGTTGGTCAGTAGGTTGGTAGGTTGGTTGGTAGATTGGTCGGTAGGTTGGTAGGTTGGTAGGTTGGTCAGTAGGTTGGTAGGTTTGTTGGTAGATTGGTTGATATGTTGTGTGGTAGATTGGTTGGTAGGTTGGTTGGTAGGTTGGTTGGTTGGTAGTTTGGTAGGTTTGATTGTTTTTTTCATTGCAACGTACCGTTGTTGTTTTGTTTGTGGGTTTGTTGTTTGTTTGTTCTTTTTAGGGGGGGGGGGGGGGGTGGGGGGGGCTGCTTTCGATATCAGCTTCCTTATTAATTTGAATTTGTTGATGCCAGATTTAGATTGACAATTTAGTTTTTTGTCCTTTGCACAATCACACACACACACACACACACACCACACACCTCTCTCTCTCCTCTCTCCTCTCTCTCTCTCTCTCCATCTCTCTCTCTCTCTCTTGTTTGTGTTGTGTGCGTACGTGTGCGTGCGTGCGTACGTGCGTGCGTGCGTGCGTGCGTGCGTGCGTGTAGAAGACAAGCTTTCACCTGCTGTCAAAACGACATCCTGTGCACCTATAAATACTGGTATTGGGGGGTGGGAGAGTGGAGGGGGTTGGGGTGGGGGGTGGGGTGGGGGTTCAAAGTAGGCAGTTTCCTAGGTTATAACCGTCCGACTGTAATCGATATGTCTTAGCCCAGTAGCACACTGTTGTGAAGCCCCATCGTACATGATTCAGGGCAAAGAGGTCAAGTCAATAGGGCTTGGAGGTTTCCGTTCAGCTTTGAGAGAGGTAGAGGAGGGAAATGATCTGGCAAGGGCTGTGGCTGTTTGTCGCCGTCCCTATAACCGCTGTTGTTATTCTTGTAGGCCATTGTGTGCCGGTGAGAACAGATGACAAGATTTACAAAACTTCATGCCCACGGGGACTGGATGTAAAAAAAACAAACATGCGTGTTTATTCCATTATCCTCGATATGAAATAGCAAATAAATAAATGAATGTCATAGTGTTGTCTGTATAACCGCTGTAGTAACTATTGCTATAGTGTTGTTGTTGTTGGCTTGATAACTGCTGTTACTCTTGTTATAGTGTTGTTGTTCTTGTCTTTATAACTGCTGTTGTTACTCTTGTCATAGTGTTGTTGTCTTTTTAACTGCTGTTGGTACTATTGTTATAGTGTTGTTGTTGTTGGCTTTATAGCTGCTGTTGTTACTATTGTATAGTGCTGTATATATGTATATTTAAATATATATATATATATATATATATATATTTACATATTGTCATAATGCTTGCTGTTGTTACCGCAATAACTATCTTGTTTGCTGTTATTATTGTACAGTTGTTGTTCTCGTTGTTTATACTGCTGTTGGTACAGGTTATGTTGTTTTTTGTTGACATGTTCGTTGTTAGTACCTTGCTGTCGTCATGTTCTGTATTGTTGTCGTTCTTGTTGTTTTAGTCTTGTTTTTGGTTTTTTTTCAATATCTTTTTTTTTTTTTTTCATTTTTTCATTTTCGTGTTCTTCTCGATTTTGTTACTTTCACCTTTCTCAATTTTTCCTAATTTTTTCTTCCTCTTCCCTCTTCTTCTGTTTCTTGGTCTTCTCGCTCCTACTTCTGTTTTCCTTTCTTCTTCAACTTTTTGATGACAATGGTGATAAAAGAATCCCCAATGACTCTCTTAAAAATAATTATAAATTAAAATGAGAGACAGAGAGAGATTTCTGTGATTTGATTTGATTTATTCTTTTATATCTAGGATAATGGAATAAGCACTCTTGTGCTTTTTTACATCCAGTCCCTGTGTGTATGCAGTTTTGTAAATGTCATCTGTTCCGACCGGCATACAATGGCCTACCCTTACGAAAAGCAGAACAGGATTTAACATGTGCACAATATTTTCTGCGTGCGTTCGCACACGGGGCCTCGGTTTAAAGTCTCATCCGAAGGTCTTTTGGGGGTGGAGAGTGGAGAGAGAGAGAGAGAGAGAGAGGAGAGAGAGAGAGAGAGAGGAGAGAGAGAGAGAGAGGAGAGAGAGAGAGAGAGAGAGAGAGAGAGAGAGGAGAGAGAGAGAGAAGAGAGAGAGAGAGAGAGAGAGAGAGAAGAGAGAGAGAGAGAGAGAGAGAGAGAGAGAGAAGAGGAGAGAGAGAGAGAGGAGAAGAGAGAGAGAGAGAGAGGAGAGAGGAGATGAGAGACGATCAGAGGAGAAATACACACATCAACGGCTCACACACAACACACACACACACACACCACACACACACAGCACACACACACACACACACACACACACACACACACACACACACACACGCACAGCACGCACGCACGCACGCACGCACGCACGCACGCACGCACACACACACACTCACACAACCACCCACCCACCCACCACCAGCCATCACCACTCACCACCCACCCACCACTACCATTACCAACCACCACCACCAAAACCAACGCCATCACCCCACCTTTAGGTGAAGGTAAAGGTGTCCCATAACCTGTGTGGTCGTAGGGGAGAGAGGCATCAAAGACCTCAGCTTCTCTAGGGGGCCAGTATATTGAGGGCCGCGCCCATCTCCTCTCCCTCGCTGCTTTATCTTCCCTGACCCTAAAGAGGGCAGGTACCCATTTACAGCTGGGTGAACTGGGGGGGACTGTACTGAAGCCAAGGCGCGCAAACGGTCACCAATCCAACTGGTAACCACGCTCAATGCTGCTTAACATTGGCTGGGGAAAAGCTAGTACTCTGACCACTGTCTCTTCAAGCACAATTAATCCACACGCACACACACTCTTTCCCCTACCTAACAAAGTGCCAGAACTGAGCCAGAAGGTGACTCCCACGCTGTCCAAGGTCTTCACAGCCCGGGTCAAGATCCGCATCATTTCTTGACGAGCCGTCTCTGCGCCTAAGGTCAAGTTGGGATAGGTTTCTAGAAGATACTGCGCTGTCCCGTGGCTACACTCCACAAGTGCCCCGTCCTTCAGGTTGTGTAGAAAAGAGGTAATGTTATTCGGAATTGACAAGGCCATGTTTCCTATGGTCATCTTTTGGATCCCAAACCTGGATGGGAAAAAGTGATAATTGTTATCATGGAATGGTGGGCTGATGGTAGGAGAAAGATGACTGTTGGATTGTTGTCTGTTTATTTTATCTTATTTTGTTGCTCAGAAAATATAATTATCTTCGTTTGTTGTCATCATTAAAGAGAGTGTTGTCGAAAGACAAGCGAGCCTTGGTTTACAAGGTGTTTGTCAGCTTATACGCCAGAAAGCACCATGCAGCCATAACTGTGATCAGTCCTAGTGGATGGGGGACAGGAACCGTTGGGGCTCAAACAAGGACCGAAGCCACACTTCTCACTTTCTACAACAGCTGCCTTACCTCCAGACCACCGAGGTGAAATCGTCATCGCTGTATTGCATAACATCTAAAGAAGTATCAAAATAAAAACATAAGGATGATAACTTCTTTGAAAGCGGTCACCTAGCTTCCTTAATCGTCTTTACAATATGGGGATCGAAAAACAAATCTTTCTCAACAGTATAGTTTTCTTTATCAGAAAAAATGCCATAATGTTATACAGGCTACGCAATTATTTGACATAATCATCATGAGATGGGGATGGGATAGCTCAGTGGTCAGAGTACTCTCTTTTCCACAGCCAAGGTTAAGCAGCATCGGGTGTGGTTACCAATCGGATGGGTGATCGTTTGCACCCCTTGGCTTCAGTACAGTCCCCCATTTCACCCAGCTGTAAATGGGTACCTGCCCCTCTTTAGGGTCAGGGAAGGTAAAGCAGTGAGGGAGAGGAGATGGGCGTCATCCTCAATATGCTGGCCCATTAGAGAAGCTGAGGTCTCTGATGCCTCGCTCCCCTACGACCACATAGGTTATGGGACACCTTTTATATTTACCATTATAAAACATAGCTTGGCCCAGGCCAAAAGGTTTGTCAGTTACCGACGTGAGCCGAGGCCTATTTTGATTAACAAGTTTTTACGTTGTAAATATCCTGTTGAGATTGTCTTCAGCGCTGATGAGCTTTTAGCATAATTATTACAGTCCGCACTCTCCTTTATAAAAGAGAGAAACAACATGGTCTTAAGGCAGAGTGTGGCTGCCTATGTGGTGATGTACTTGACAACCAAACTTCTCCCCTCCTCGTGTGAATTGGCAATCTCACAGCTGGGAATGAGTGACTCACAGTGCATATTCTGGGTGACTCTAGGGTGTTAAGCTGGGGAACGCCCAACAACAACAACGTGAAGATAGTCATGACAGGCTTTCTTGTCTTTCTTTTTTTTTCAGAAAAAAGACTATTTGGTGCAACGATATTCGCTCACCTGTCAATCAAAGCTGGATGATGACCAATGGCGAAGTCCGAAACCGGAAACGGAAGTGATTGATTAAAAGAAGAGCTGTCTGTTTCTGTTTTGTGCCAAACAGGTAGGGGAGTCAACTGGCCGTGCCATAAGTAATCTCCTCTTGTGCGGAAGATCACGAGGTGGAAGATTAAGGTGGATTGGTTCTTTCCGTCCCCGGACCACCACAGGAAGTGCATGGGAATGGTGGGCAGTTGTCCTTTCCCGGTGAAAGACTGGATGGACACGTTGCGACGGTCGGTGTCCGAGATCACGTGACGGTTCAGAGCCATGTTGGTGCGCAACATACTTGACAATTTCCCCTGTGGTAAAAAAAATATTTAAAAATTGTCTCACACAGACACAGAAACACATATATGTATATTCATATATATATATATATATATATATATATATTATATATATATATATATATATATATATATATATATATATAATATATATATATATATATATATATATATATATATATATTCGTATGTTACTGTAAAAGGAATACCAACATTAGTCTCTATACGCTGTTGATATTGTAGTTCTTGTGAATGTTCAGTGTTAATAGATACTGTCATGGAAATAACTGCATTGTTTTCCACCCCATCCTTATTTTCAATTCGTAATTGCCCAGTAAGTCTTTTGTAATAAACTCTTCCCTAAAAATACTTTCACAGCATTATAGAACTAGACAGGCAATCATAAGTCCAAAAACAAAACCAACAAAACAAAACAACAAACAAACAAAAACAACAAAAAACAAAGCAAAACAAAAAAAAGAAAAAGAGAGAACAACAAAGTTTCTTTCTCGCTCTAATTTCATATGGAGAGATAGCATTCAACATCTCTTGTCACTTGGCATAATAATGACTGTCACTGCTCTTAACAAGGGGACTGGATAGCTCAGTAGTCAGAACGCTCGCTTTCCCCCAGCTAAGTTAAGCAGCGTCGGGTGTTTACCAGTTGGATGGGTGACCGTTTGCGCGCCTTGGCTACAGTACAGTTCCCCCAGTTCACCCAGCTGTAAATGGGTACCTGCTCTCTTTAAGGTCAGGGAGTCAGGGTCAGGGAGAGTAAAGCAGCGAGGGAGAGGAGATGGGCGCCGCCCTCAACATGCTGGCCCCTTCAGAAGCTGAGGTCTCTGATGCCTCGCTTCCCTACGACCACATAGGTTATGGGACACCTTTACTATTAGCAAAGTTGTCTGAAAACAATGTTGAGGGACATGATGGATACCACTGAAATCAGAGTGCCCTGGCTTGGATTTCTTTCAACTGGGTTTACAGACTTTGTCAGACAGCTGGGAAAACGACAGCTGAGCCGCTACAATTGTCCTTCAGGAACGGGACAGCTCAGTGGTCACAGCACTTGCTCTCCCCAAGCTAAGCTTAAGCAGCGTTGAACGTGGTGTTACCCAGTGGATCAGTGACCGTTTGCGCCCCTTGGCTTCAGTACAGTCCTCCAGTTCACCCAGCTGTAAATGGGCACCTGCCCTCTTTATAGGGTCAGGGAAGGTAAAAGAAGCCAAGGAGAGGAGATGGGCACTGCCCTCAAAAATGCTGGACCCTAGAGAAGCTGAGGTCTCTGACATCTCACTCCTCTATGACCGTGTAGGTCATGGGGACACCTTTTCCTTTAAACTGTCCTTCATGAAAATAAGTTGGTCCCTGCGGCGATGTCCGCCATCAGACGAGATCGTAGGCCTACTGATCACCTGCAGCATTATCGAGGAGTACAGTGCATTACTGGTAGACCACTGGCCCACATGGTGACAGCAGAGACCAGTGAGAACAGATGACAAGATTTACAAAACTGCATACACACGGGGACTGGATGTAAAAAAAAAAAAAAAAGCACACGAGTGTTTATTCCATTATCCTCGATATAAAAGAATAAATAAATAGATTTTTTTTAAAGATTAAATAAGAGATAGGTTTTGTGTCCTTTGCGTTTTGGTGTCTGTTCATAGGAAGCGGTTTGAGATCTTTAAAACCCAAACCAACAACACGGGACCAGGAAAACAATCGACATCTCCCTGTCCCCTCACAGACACAAAGTTTCACCACTCCTGCACTGAAAAGGCGGGATAGCCTAGTGGTCAGAACATCCTCGCAATCTGACGACCAGGGTTCGATTCCCGTTCAAGAGGAGATTTTCCTCTGAAGTTAAGATCCGTGCGGACGCTACTCTCCCCACAAGAGAGAGTAGCACGAACATCCTGCGCACACGTTAAATCCTGTTCCACTTTTCGAAAGAGTAGGCCATTGTGTGCCGATGGGAAGAGATGACAAAATTCACAAAAATCTGCATACACACGGAGACTGGATATAAAAAAAGCGCAGTAGTGCTTATTCTATTATCCTCGATATAAAAGAATAAAATAAAATAAACAAATAAGAATAAAAGAAGACAAACCAAGATCCAATAGCATAGCCGAATTATGGAGTGGA
>JASPKP010008818.1:0-11091 GCA_030674155.1 Stramonita haemastoma
AACAGTAAAAACCACACACAGCAAAAAAACACACACGCCCCACCGAAAACACAAAACACACACACAAACACCCCACACACACACACACAACACACACAACAACAACACACACCCCCACACAGAGACAACACACACACCACAAAAAAATAAACAAACAAAAAAAACAACACACACACCCCAAAAACACATACAAACACATACACATACCCCACACAAACACAACAAAAACACAACACAAACCCAAAACTTATAACACACAGAAATACCACACACACACACAACACACCACACACACCACACACACACCAACACACAACACACAAAACACACACACCACACACACACACACACTACCCCGGGGGAGCGCACACAACATTTAACACACACACACCACACAAAATACCACACACCACACACACAAATACCACAACGCACGCCAACCCCCAACACACACACACCACACACACACACACACACCCCACCACACACACACAACACACACACACACAAAACAAAAAAAACAAACAAATAAACACACACACACAAGAAAAACACACCCCCACGCGCGCTTAAGTGTTGGAAATCCCTCATTAACAAACCCATGGGTATTTTATATATATTGTTTTTTTTTTAACAGAGTATCATGCAAAACTAGTTTTGTTTTTTTGAATAGGAATTAAAACTACAAGAAATCGAACCCGCCCCCCTCCAGCCCAATTTAAACGGTAAATGGAAAAATACGTCCCAAAAGAATACCAAAACCCTTTTACACACAAAACAACACACAACAAAACCCCACACACACCGTCACACATACCCCCACTACACAACCCACTACACCACACACACACACGCTACCATTCATACACACACAAAAGCAACAAAAACATACTCCACCACATAGACACAAAAACACATAATTGCACGCCGCACCTCACCACAAAGGGCCACACATCAGACCCACACACACAAACACACACCAAAACCACACACACACAACACACACCACCCCCACACACAACACACACACCAAACCAAAACCCCATCCACACATACACTCCAATCAAAAACACAGAAGCGCACGTGCGCGCCAAATCGCTGATATGACCATAAACTGACGTCCCTGTGCAAACGCACGCAAACTCTTGTTACCGTTAAAAAACCCTTCCCCCTTTTGGAAAAAAGCAGGCCATTGTACCCCGGAAAGGATCGGCGACAACATAATAAAAAACAAGCATGCACCAGGTGTGTGTTTAGATACAATCTTTGATGAAAATCGGGGACGGGAGTCCCAGGGCGGTTGGGGGCTGTATAGGGAAAAACGTTCTGGGGCCCCTGCGACACACTGTAATCTTGTATCTGCCATTGCCTTTCCATGGAGAGGGGAGGTGGGGGTCTGCTGAGGGGAAACAATGCCCCCATACTTATTCATCAGGCTTACGCTCTAAGCCTAGACACACGCACACATTCATTTAAGAGGTAAAGAGTAAACCATGGGGTCGTTTTGGGGAACACCAAACATCCAAAGGGGCAATGTAAAGAGTATCAGTACAGAAAAGTCAGTCTGAAACTCCGACGTTGTCTTTTTTTTCGTTTGCCATAACAGGGGGTAAAGTAAGGAAAAGGGTTTTCCCCAAAACCCTTGGGGTATGGGGGAGCGGGGCAGGGAGACCTCACTTCTTGGGGGCCCAGCATGTTGAGGGCGGGTCCCCCTCTCCTCCCCCTCCTGCTTTAAACCGCCCCTGAACCTAGAGGGACAAGACAAAGCTGGCCTTCGGAAAGCTCGCAGGAACTAACTGGAGCTTCAAAAAAATGAGAAAATTTCTCAAGACGCTTTAAAAAATAGGAGCTGAAAGGCCCCCTATTGGGAATACCTGCCCAGTTTGGGTGATGGCGCAAATCCCACCAAAAATCCTGGATAAACAGAACAAGCTCTGCGACTCTCTCGGGTGTTGAGATCTACCCCCAACAAACATGGAACAGCTGACTGGCATCCAACCGCTCAATCCCGGCGTGGCACCAAAACACTAGTGATTCCCGGTCGAGGAAATTTTTCTCCTGATTTAAACTCAAGTGCTGACTCCACTCTCCCCCCAAAAATCCCTTTGGATAGACTTTAAAACCGAGGGGCCCCCTGGCAAACGCACGCAGCGTCTTGCGCACATTAAATCCGTTCCGCTTTTGTAAGAGTTGGCCTTGTGTGCCGGGGGAACAGTCATTTACAAAAGCATACACACGAGGAAAGGTGTAAAAAGCACAAGAGTGCTTATGGCATTATCCCCCGATATAAAAGAAAAAAATAAAATAGTGAGGGAGAGAAAACAAGTGTTTCCTGCTGCATTAAAGCACAAAAATAAAGGCAAAACCAAAAGAAAAGTTTTTTAAAATGTGATTACTTTTTTTTTTTTTTTCCCTTAAATTCGGGGAAAAAATTTTTTTTTTTTCTTTGAAAAAGAAAAAATGGTATGCCACGTTAAAAGGATTGGTTTTGGGACTGATAAAATGAAATGCAAATTTTAATGGGCTTTTTAAAATTTACGTTATATCTGAAAAACCCGTTTTCGCCTTTTTTTTCAATAACACACTTTTTGTGAAGCATCTTTACAATTTCGTTTGAATTTATCGAATTTTTTTTGCCAAAACTTTTTCCCCGCAATGTTTAAAACTTTACCATTTCCAAACATTTTTTATAAAACTAAACCGAGAAAATACTCTTAAAGGCAAAGGGCTGGTATGTTTCGTAAAACAACAAAAACAATAAGGTTTAAAGGCCATGTAAAATTTTTTTTACTGTTAATTAACAATTTCCTAGCTCAATTGTGCACTTTGTTCAGCTTTTTAGGATTTTTTTTCCCCCTTTTTTATTTTAATATTTTTTGTTCGGGGGATTTGGAATGCACTCCTAAGCTTTTTTGCCTCCAGCCCCCCTGGTATACAGTTTTTTAAATCGTGTCATAATAGTTTTCCCCCCGGGGGCCCGTGGCCTACTTTAACAAAAAACCCGGGACGGTTTTTAAAACGTATGCCAAAGGTTCTGCTGCGTTCGAAAACTTTTCATTCTTCCGTTGAAAAAAAGCGAACGTAAGTTTTCCAATTTAAAATTTCCCCTAAATTCAAAAACCTCAGAATTTTTTTTTTTTAACTTTAACAAGTTGGATGTGTGGGGAAATTTGTCAAGCTATTTTACGCGGTGTGTTTTTTTTTCCTCGGACTTGTTTTGTCCGGGCTGTTTTTATGGTTCATTTTTTTTTTCTCTGTCGTTCGTCCTATTTTTCCCCGCGGCTTTTTTCCATTGTTCCACTTCAGCTTTACTTTTTAGTTATTTTTTTTTTTTCTTTTATATAAAGGATAACGGATAACACTCATGTGTTTTTTCACCCGCCCCGTTGTATGCAGTTTGAGATTCCCCATCAGAACTATGGCGTTGACTGGCATCCAACCGCTCAATACTGGGCGTGACCCCAAAAACCAAGTTCGTTTCCCGGTCGAGAAATTTTCTCCTCGAGTTAACTCATGCCGACCCCCCCACTCCCCCAAAAAGTCCTTGGGATGAGATTTTAAAAAAAAACCGGGGCCCCCCGTGGGCAAACCACGCAAACACTGCGCAAAACATTAAATCCTTTTCCCTTTTCGTAAAGTAGGCCCAGGGTTTTCCTGGGAACAGATGAATTTAAAAAAGCATACACACAAGAATGGCATTATCCTCGTAAAAAAGAAGAAATCAATCAATAGTGCAGCAGAGAAATACAAGTTTTTCCCTGCTGATTCAATCAAAACTATGGACAAGCCAACAAGAAACGGGTTAAAGTGGATACTTTTGTTTTTTTCCCTTAAGTTCTCGTTTTAAAATCTTTTTTTTTTCTTTTAAAATTTGAAAACTTGGGTAGAAATTTTTAAAAAGGATTGTTTTGGTGCTAATTTAGGGGAATAGCAACATTTAAATGGCTTTATAAATATTACGGTATACTAAAAACCCGTTTGGGCTTTTTTTCTATACACAAAATTTTGGTGAAGCCTCTATCAAATTTTTTCGTTTGATATTAAACGAATTTTGCCAAAACTTTTCACAATGATTTTATAAACTTTACACATTTCCAAACATTTTGATAAGATAACCCCAGAACATACTCTCTGGCTATATGTACAGTTAAACAACACACAGAATAAATTTTGGTTTAAAGTGCCCTTGTATTTTTAGAGTTAAAAACAAAT
The DNA here is from genome assembly GCA_030674155.1 of Stramonita haemastoma. NCBI lineage: Eukaryota > Metazoa > Mollusca > Gastropoda > Neogastropoda > Muricidae > Stramonita > Stramonita haemastoma. Next base: position 4,213 of record JASPKP010008818.1, read on the forward strand.
TTTCCCAGTGCAATATGTGCCTTTGTTCACTGCTTTTTTTTGAATTTTTGTTCACTTTTTATTTTAAAAATTTTTTGTATCGAGGGTAATGGAATAAAGACTCATACTTTTTTGCCCCCAGTCCCCGGTTTTTATACAGTTTTTTTTAAATCGTGCATAAATTATTTTCCCACCGGCCAAAATGGCCTACCTTTCGAAAACCCGGGAAAAATTTAACTATGCGCAAGATTTTTGCGTCGTTCGCTACTTTTCATTTTTCTCGTTACAAAGAAGCAACGTAAAGTTTCTCTCAAATAGTTAAATTCTCAATTAAATCCCTTAAGAATGTTTTTTTTTTAAATTTTTAACTAATTTGGTGTGTGTAAATTTTTGTCAAGATAGATTTCCCGGGTGTGTTGTACTTTCCCTCTGACTTTTTTGTACTTTGTGATTTTTATGGTTCATTTTTTTTCTGTCGCTTCTGTCCTATTTTCTCCGCGAGCTGTCCATTCTTTCCATTCGCAAACTTATTTTTTTTATGTACATGTTTTTATTTATTTTTTTATATAAAGGATAACGGGATAAGCATCATGTGCTTTTTTTTACACCCAGTCCCCGTGTGTATGCATTTGGTAAATATTTCATCTGTTCCCCCCACACAAAATTGCCTACTTTACGAAAAGCGGAAACGGGGATTTAAACGTGTGCGCAAGATGTTGCGTGCGTTGCGCACGTGACCTTGGTTTTACAGTCTCATTTGGGGAGAGTGGGGTAAGCACACCTAAGTTCTCCGTTTTGCATTTTTGGGTCAGATCCAACAGGACGCTTTTGAAAAAGCAAATATACCTTTGGTGGGACAAGTTCTAGAGGAAACATTCGTCCATTCTTCAGTGATGTTCACTGGCACAGTTCTAAGCTAACAACCCCCGGGACCCCCACAAAGAACCCACTAGCACGACAACAAAATAACACCTTTGCCGCGGCCTGCCGTTTATGAGATTCCAGTTCAGGGTGGTGACTACCATCCCTCCACCCCCCGGCCTTCCTTTCCCTACATCTCCAACTCCAAACTTTGACTTGGGCAAATGTTTATGTACAAATTGTTTTCATTGATTTTTGTTTGTTTAAAATAAAAGGGGGGTTTTCTATGAACATAAACGTATTGTACACGAATAGCAATTTTCCCTTATTTCCTCAAGGGTTTGGAAGTAAGGATTCCTGTCACTAGTTTTACAACAGCTCCATTTTTTTTATGCTGGCACTCTAATGGAATTTTTATGGGGACTAATACAAATGGAAAAAAATTTTCTCAAATGGTTTTCCCAAAAACATACAAACCGATATTTGTTAATTTGCCATTGGTTTATCGTTAAAATCGTCAGCTTTTTGTCCTATTTTTTTTTTAACAGATGACAAAAGTCAACTGATTGTCAGACTAGCATCGATGAAACATGTGGTGCTTTTTAAAAGAAAAAGCCCTTGGTCGAGATAAAATAACATTTTAATTATTTTTTTAAAATGGGGAAGTAAACCCATATCCCCAGTATCTTCTCACGAAAACTTGTCAGTGTTTCCCTACCAGTTGCTTGCAAAAAGAAAAAAAGCAAACCAAAATAAAATTTTTAAAAGACATGATTTAAAAAAGACCGACTTCATAATGTCTGCCCACAAGAGGGGGAAACCCCCAAGCGACACCTTCAAAACGTGTTAAATTGCCAGCTTGATAAAGCTTTTAAACTCATTATGCAACCGGGTTGTTTTTTTGTTTTGGACGGATGACCCGTATGTGGGTACATTTTTAAAATTGGGAATTTCAATACACCCGAGCAGACATTTATCTTTTAGGGTTTTTTTTTTTTTCTTTTTTTTTTTTTGTTTTTGAAAATTTGACACAATCAATTTTATGATGAAGGAATTTTAGCTGGTTACCTACACTTTTTTTTCCCACTATATTTTTTCATTATACACACCGAAATAAAAGAGATTTGAGTTGCCATTACCGTGAAAAGGGGCACTTCAAACTCCCAAAAACATTACTATCCCCCCTCCATCCCCCCCCCTTATTATACCTCCTACCCCCTCTCCCCTCTTTTTCCCCCTCCCATCTTCTATTCCCACCGGATCCAATTTGTATCCCATCTCTATCCCCTCCCATCTTTTAACCCACTCGTACTCGCTGTAATCTTTATCCCACCCCTTTCTATCCCACTGTAATCTCTGTCGATCCCATCTCGTATCCCATCCCCTACCCCTCTGCATCCCCCCTGTACCATCTCTTGCCCATCTACAACCCCATCTTCGTTCCATTCCTAACCTCGTGTGTGTGGGGTGTGTGTGTGTGTGTGTGGTGTTGGTGGTGTGGTGTGGTGTGCGTGTTGGGGGCGTGCGGTGCGAGCGTGTGTGTGTTGAGAGAGATGGTGTGCATGGTGGGAAAACCGGGGGGGCAACCAGTTTTTTGATTTTCCCCTGGGTGAAGTTTTACCTTGCGGGGCACGTTGATTTGTTGGGCCCTTTTTTATACGTAATGATGCGGCAAATGTTGGGACTGTGATTTTTCGGGAAAGGCTTTGTAACCCACTTGAATTTCTCGTATTTGGATAATAAAAGGGGGGGGGCACCCATCATTTGGGAAAAGACTATGGAGCTGGCTCTTTAAGCGCAAACCCTGGGACGTATGTAGGGAGTGCAACTGTTACCCATGCACAGACCTCCCCCCCCCTCTCCGCGCCCTGGAATAAATCCAGGGAAAGGCAATAACCAAATACAAAAGGGTTTTCAGTACCGTCGCAGGAGCCACCAAAACGTTCCCCATATACGCCCCGAACCGCCCTGGGGCCCAAACCCCGTTTTTTCCCCTCGGGGTGGTGATAAAACACAACACGGTGTATGCGGTTGTTTTTTTTTTTTTTAAATTTTGTCATTGCCCAAAAAGTTTTGACTTTAAATTTAAACCCCATCTCCATTGCATACGCCCCTTTTCCCAAATTTTCTCCATCATCTGAAAAATATCCCACATGGCCCATCCCTCTGAAGCACAGCCAAAGCCCCCCCCCTTTACCCTTTTCAGTCCTGTTCTACCAAAAAACACTCTGAACAAGACGTGGTCCACCCAGTATAATTAACTTTTGTCCTCATTTCGAGATGATCCCCCCAAAACAGCAAGGGGGCACCTGCTTTTTCGGAAACGGGGTAAAAATTTAATTATAGTGGGGGTCCTTCCCTTACAATACCACCCACTCTCCTCCCAAAGGGGGCATAGGGGACAGTCAGCGTTTGGAGATTTTTTTAAAGGCCAACTACCCCCTAGGGCGCAGCACGTAAGGACTGTCAAGTCGCCCCCTTAGCAGAGGTTTTTCCCAACAAAGCAGTAAAGTGAAAAATTCCAGAGTGGGAAAGCCAAAAATTGTACAGCCTCCACTTTGATGTTCCCCCGGCGTCAATGGTTTAATCAAGAATGGGTAAAGCCAAGCAGAGCCCAAACTGTAGAATAGGGGGTAATAGTGACAGACATCATAACTTGCTATTAGACAAAACTAAAACCAAAAAAATGTCAAGGGTTTCGGGAAAAAAAACCAAAAAAAAAGAAACCATGCATTTATTCTTTGCCTGAAAAAGGGATCCAACCATGTGTTTTTTGGGGAAAATTTAAGACCAATACCATCAGTATGAAAACATAAATCCACAACACACAAAACAACACACCACACAACACACAACACCACACAACACACAAACACAACACACAAACACACACAAACACGGTGGGAACAAGACATAACAAAACTGATACACACGGGGGCTGGATTAAAAAAAAGCACAAGAGTGGGTTTTCCCATTTTCCTCGATAAAAAGAATGAAAAAAACAAATCACACACACAAAACACAACCACACACACACACACACACACACCACACCACACCAAAACACACACACACAACACCACACACACACACACACCAACACACACACGCACACCACACACACACACACAACACAAACGCGGCACGCCCCGCTGCATCTATCAAAATGAATTTGTGTTCATTTCAGAATGTGTGCAGTAATGCTTGAAATGCAACCCAAAAGAAGATTTGACAGATACAACGAGAAATGTTTATCTGTTTTTTTTTCACACAAAAGAGCCATTTCACCTTTCATAGGCTTTTCTTGTGTGTGTGGTTTTTGGGTGTGTGTGTGTGTGTGTGTGTGGTGGTGGTGTGTGTGTTTTTTTGGGTGTTTGGGGGGGTGTGTTGTGTGTGGTGTTTTTTTATAGATTTACGATCCCTTTTTCTCCGGCGTAATGTTTACACCTAAAACTTTTAATCTTTTGGGGGGCGGGATAGTTCAGTGGTTAGAGCACCCTTTTTCCCCCAGCCAGTTTTAAGTAGCATCGAGCTTTTTTCCCATTTAAATGGGGGCCCGTTTGCGCGCCCTTTGGGTTTTGCACAGACCCCCCTTTTACCCACTTAAATGGGTACCTACCCTCTTTTGGGTCAGGGGAAGGGAAAGCAGCCAGGAAGGGATAGGCGCCACCTCAAGATCTGGGCCCCCAAGAAAATGAGGTAACTAATCCTTGGCCCCCACGACCCCATAGTTTATGGGACACCTTCACTTTTTCCGTTTTCTTTTTAATTTTCCGAAAACTGAAACTTTAAAACCGAAGCAAAATATCAGTGTCAGAGGCTTGATCAGAACTTAGAAAAAATTTTTTTTTTCAAAAAAAGTTTTAATATTGATTCTGTTTTAAAAAACACAGCTGTTTGAAAGGGAAAACTTTGTTTTGTTTTCACTTTTTTTAGAAAAATGAAAAATAATCTTCATTATTTTTTTTTTCTCAATTATCATCGGGCATGAGTTTGTAGAGTTGTTATTCCCTTCCCCCTGGCACGAAAATTTGGCGCCTCTTCTGAAGGCAGAGCGGGTTTTTCTTTGCATTAAATTCATTTTTGTATTTTATGTAGTTTTTTCGTTTAAATTTTTTTCCTTTATTTTTTTAATTATTTTTATTTATTTCATTATCTAATAAATTAAAATTAAACATCCATAGGTTTTTTTCTTAAAAACAACCAGCGTGGGACTCACAAAATAATGCGTTTAAAAAAGCAGCACGGGGTTCAACAGAGTTTGTCAGGCTTCCTTTTACTCAATAGCTTAATCCGTTACTTTTTTAAAAAGCCAAAAACGCAGTTTTCTGCTTTAAGAAAAAAAACAAAAGAATACAACCCTGATAGTTTGGGATTTTTTTTTCACTCCCCCTCTTTTGTAAATTCCCCTTTCCCCTTTACCCGCCCCTCAATTTTAATTCCCCCCAAAACCCCACCCATATGGGGATTTTTTTTTTATACAAAAACTTTAAGCACTAAAAAAATCCACAAAAAATCCCCCAATTTTTTATCAAAAATGGGCAAAAGTCCCCAAAAATGAAATAAGGTACCTATCTGGGAAATGCTGTAAACGGTTAAAATTCCCCAAAATTAAAATTCAAACTGCAAATTCCATTTTCTTTTTTTTCTCAAAAACAGAGAAAATTCACGCGGGATGAGCCACACACAAAAACAGTAAACATACAAACAAATATCACGAAAAAAAAACCACAACATTGTATTCAAAACATCAGCTCGCACCATCAAATATAAAAACCCCCACAAATCAGCGTAAACACACTAAATCTTTGTCAAGTATACAGTACTTGGTTTTTTTACGGGTTTTTTGTTTTAAGAAAGAGTCTATGCTGTGGATACCCCCCGGGGCTTTTATTTTTTTTTTATTTTTTTTTTATCTATGTTATTCTTTTTATCGGGGATAAGGGATAAGACCTTGTGCTTTTTTTACACCCAGTCCCCGTGTGTAACTTTTTTGAAAATGTCATCTTTTTTCCACCGGCACACGTGGCTACACTTACGAAAAGTGAAACAAGTTTTAACGTGTGCGCAAGATGTTCTGCATGCTTCACACATGGGGCCTTGGATGGTTTAGAGTCCATCCAAAGACTAAGTGTAAGTGTTTTAAAAGGATTTAAAATTCAGGAATCGCTTAGGACATCACATTATAAAGCAAAAATTGCCCCCCTGTAAAACGAAAAATAAAGAACCCGTGCTCTCAAAAAGTTGACTAGCACGGTCAGATTTTTGATTTGTATTTTCGTTTCTATATGACAGTTCCCACATACTGCTCATTCCAGTTTCTGTGCAAATCTAGTACCTTTATCTTGTCACCTCGTTTCATCTTCAGTCCAAAAATCCTTATGGAGCTTATGAAAGTCACCCCCCATAGGATAAGGCCGAAAGGTCTTGTCACTCACGAGTCATTTGATGATGGTCAGGTGCAACCTGAGCAAGGGTTCGCAAATGAAGTGGGTAAAACACAGCCCGAAAATAATTATGCATAGTCAGTCAAGGGCCCGGGGCCAGTCTTAAAACTAGGCTAGAGGCGGGGCCCTTCCCTTTGCCAAGTCCAAATGTGGTCTGTTCCCGCGAAAGCAGCACAGGGGGGCTTGGATTGGATGGAAAAAAAGCGGCGCCGCGCGCGTGTGTGTGTGTGTGTGTGTGTGGTGTTGTGGGTGTGTTTTGTGTTGTGTGTTTTGTTGGTAGGGTTTTGTGTGTAGGGTTGTTGGTGCGTGCGGCTGGCTACCCTAATTTTTTTTGTTTTCAATCGATGTTCATAAAACGTTGTTGAAAGCACAGTTCCCTTTATTTTATTGCAGCTTATGTGTTAGTGGTTGATCATGTATTCGAGAAAAGGGGAAAAGATTTTGGTAAAGTATGGGTAGTACAAAACAACACGGGATGTTCTTTAAAAGACAAAAATTAATGTTTAACCGTACGTACTTTGAACACGGGACTTGGCTAGTAGTCTCCACCCAAGGATTTTGTAGGGGTGGTGGGAGTACTGATGTTTTTTTA
>JASPKP010008819.1:0-2500 GCA_030674155.1 Stramonita haemastoma
AACATCGCCAGTCCATCAGGTATTGAAGCCTGACACTTCAGTGTCTTTGGGGATTTGACTGTTTTCACATCTTGCACTGAAAATGGGGATGTAGAGTTCATCAGCTCTGACTCTGATTGTGGTTTCAGGTTATAGGGTTTGGGTTTGGGTTTGTTTTCTACTAGTGCTGTTAATGCTGTACTGCTGATGGTGTATCTGCAAGCTTTGCCAACTGATTGAGTTGTTTGAATAAAATTAGTGTTTCTCGGGTCAACTTGGTGTGTGTGTGTTAATTTTTTTTTTTACTTTTGTTAATGCTTTTTAGTTTATATCTGGGGTGAGAATTACAAGTTTTGTCAATACATCTGCCTTCCTACCTCTGTCTCTATCGGTCTATCTTTCTCACTCTCTGTCTGTTTTTCTATGTTTCTTCTTTCTGCTCTTTTTGATGTATATCTCTTTGTGCCTTGGTCATCCATCCCCCTCTCAGTCTGTGTGTCTGTGTGTCTGTCTGTTTCTCTTTCTCTCTCTCTCCTGGAAATAAAAATCAATGTTTTCTGTAAAATTACATCTGCAAACACAGTGGACGTAATGTCAATGTAACAGCAGATCTCTTTATAAAAAAAAGTCCACACCGCTGAACATCCCCAGTCCATCAGGTTCTGAAGCCTGACACTCCAGTATCTCTGGAGATTTGCCTGTTTTCACATCTTGCACTGAAACTGGGGATATAGAGTTCGTCAGCTCTGACTCTGATTGTGGTTTCAGGGTAAACAGTTTTTGGTTTGTTTGTTTTTTTCTAATAGTGCTGTTAATGCTGTATTTCTGATGGTGTATCTGCAAGCTTTGGCAACTGATGGAGTTGTTTGACTAAATCCTTGTTTCTCGGGTAATTTGGTGTGGTTTTTGTTTGTTTTATTTCTGTTCGTTTTTTTAGTTTTTGTTTGTCGCTTTTATCATTTTCTTTTAAATCTCAGGTGAGGTGAGAATGACTGTCTCTGTCCACAGAATTTCTACCTACCTGCCTAAATGTCTACATGCCTACATCTGTCTGCCTGTCTATCTATCTATCTGTGTGTGTGTGTGTGTGTGTGTGTGTGTGTGTGTGTGTGTGTGTGTGATCATTCTTTCCCTATGTCCATCTCATCTTTTTTCTAAATCTCTCTCCCTCTCTTTATGTCTCCCCTCTATTTCTCAGAATCTCTCTGTGCGTCTTCTTCTATCTACTTACCCACCTTCCTATCTATCTCTCCCTTCCTCACTAAACACAAAATCAACGTTTTCTATAAAATTGCATCAGCAAACACAGTGGACGTAATACCAATGTAACAGCAGATCTCTTTAGAAAACAAATCCACACATCACTGAACATCCCCAGTCCATCAGGTTCTGAAGCCTGACACTTCAGTATCTCTGGGGATTTGCCTGTTTTCACATCTTGCACTGAAAATGGGGATGTAGAGTTCATCAGCTCTGACTCTGATTGTGGTTTCAGGTTAAAGGGTTTGGGGTTTGTTGGGGTTTTTTTTTTATCTACTAGTGCTGTTAATGCTGCACTGCTGATGGTGTATTTGCAAGCTTTGCCAGCTGATTGAGTTGTTTGAATAAATCAATGTTTCTCGGGTCAACTTGGTGTATCTTTTATTTCTGTTTTGTTTTGTTTTGTTTGACTTTGCTTTGCTTCATTTTTATTAATGCTTTTTAAAAAATCCCGGGTGATAACTACAATCTCTGTCCTCATACATTCCTGCCTGCCTGCTTGCCTCTCTGTCTATCTCTTCCTATTTTTGTTTGGTTTTTTATCTCTTCTTCTCTGTTAGTCCTGTCTCTTCCATTGTGCCCCTGTCACCCCTGCCTCCCCCTCTGTCTGTTTCTCCCTCTGTGTGTGTGTGTGTGTGTGTGCGTGCGTAACCGAACTGCATGCAAAGGAGAGATACCACGTGACGAAACAGAGCTTCGCACAATTCTCAGGTGTGTCCTGATTTAGAACCACAATGCTGGGGTAGGACTCTGATTGCATGGGAGGTAATCTAATTACGGCCCTGTCACAGCGTTGTATTGTTTTTTATATTTCTATATTTTTTTAATTGTTTTGTTTTGCATCACACTGCATTGTATACTATACTATATTCAGTCACGACATATTTCTCTGCGTGAAAATCTGGGCTGCTTTCCTCGGAGAGAGAGTTCGTCACCACACGAACAGAGCCACAAGTTCTTTCAGACAGAGAGAAAGAGACAGAGAGAACATCAAAGAGGGAGGAGAAAAATAGTGACTCAGAGTGGAAAAGAGAAACAAGGAGAGTGACAAACAGACAGACAGACAGACAGACAGACAGACAGACAGACAGACAGACAGACAGACAGACAGACAAAGACTACAGAAAGAAAGGGACAGAGAGAACATCGAAGAGGGAGAAAAAAAAATAGTGAATCAGAATGTGAAAGAGAAACAAATAGAGTGACAAACAGACAGACAGACAGACAGACAGACAGACAGACAGACAGACAGACAGACAGA
>JASPKP010008820.1:0-11089 GCA_030674155.1 Stramonita haemastoma
AAAAAAAAAAAAAAAACCAAAAAACCCCACATACAAAAAACCCGAAAAAAAAAAAGCAAGGGAAAAGGGTAGGCTAAAAAAAGGGTGGGGCTTTGTATTTTGGGGAATTAATAATAATAATAATATTAAAATAAAAAAAAAATTTTAATAATAATAAAAATAAAAATAATCATAAAATTTGGTATTTTTGTGGAGTGGGATTGATAAAAATAATTATACCTAACGGAAAAAAAGGGTCATGGCGTCATCCTCAAAAAAAAAAAAAAAATCCATCATCATAACACACAATCATTATCTTTTGTTGTTTTGTGTTGTTGTTTTTTTCTTTTTTTTTTCTTTTCTTCTTTTCTTCTTCTTCTTTTCTTTTTTCTTTTTCTTCTTCTTCTTTTTTCTTGTGTTGTTGGTGTTGTTGTTGTTGTTAGTAGTAGTGTAGGGGTTTTAGTATAACTCTCTTTTATAAATAACTTATGCCCACTGAAGAGTTGTCTGTTTACGGTTTGGGGTTTTTTTTGGGTTACAAAATCAGACAGAAAAGCCGAAACAAAAAAAAAAAAACTTTGGCTGATGAGCACAATAGGGATGCCACCCCGAAAAAAAACTCTAACATGAAATTTTATGCACAAAAACAATGAATACAATGTCCAATGCGAAGCCACTTCTTAACTTGACAGTAACCCCAGTATTTAGGCCCATCTTTAATTGTCTAATGTTTTTTTGTTGTAGTTTTTCTTTTTGCTTCCTTTTTCAGTTCCAAAAAAAAAAATTTAAACACTTTTTTTGGAAGGTTTTTATTGTTTTGTAGGTTGGCCAACAAAAACCCACGGACGTACCCCGTTTTGACAGATTAATTATTTCAAAAATGTGATTTTCCTGAGGGTAATGTATGTTTTTACTGTATCTTTTTGGGTTTTGCTGATCTGTTCCATCTTGATTTAGAATTTTTACATATATACTGCAGAGTCCTAATTTTATGCCCTCACGTCTTATCCGGAGTGGACCAAGGTGAATTCAAGGGTGGAGGTAGGGGATGAAAGGTTAGCTCAAATTAATGGGTGTTTTACTGGGTCATCTGTGATTTGGTGCTATTTCATAGTCAAAGTAAGCACTGATCGGAGTTTTTGACCAAAAGAACCCTTTGTAACTCATTGACAGATTTTTATATCTTTAAGATTTTTTGGTGTTAATTACCCATTTATGGGTTTTATTATTTTTTTATTATTATTTTTTTTATTATTATTATTTATTATTTTTATTTTATTTTATTTTTTGTTGTTTTGGGGGTTTGTTGTTGGTTTTTGTTGTTGTTGTTTTGTTAATTTAATAATAATAATAATAAAATAATAATAATATTATTATTATTTTTAGGGGTGGAACCCGAGGGGGCTTGCAACTGCTTGGGGTCACTTTGGGGGGTGTTTTCATGGTGCGTTTGGTACATACCCGGACACCACCCACTAACCCGCCCCCCAAAAAAAAAAACAACAAAAAAAAACAAAAAAAAAAAAACAACAACAAAAAAAAGCAATTTTGTTGCGCAGAGCCAGATGATGACTCCCCCCCACCCCAGGGGGGCGCCACCACAAAGTCCCTCCAACGACCGCCCCCCCGGGAAATCCAAAACCAAAAAGGGTTTGAAACAAATTCCCCAGGCACAGAAGTGTACGGGAAACCAATCTGTCACCATAATGAGCAACTGCGACCCCCTGAATCAGAAGCTTTTATTATTATTCTGCATGATGATTTATGAAAATTAGGATGTTGTAATGTTGCTGCAGTGGGTGAGTGCTTGAACAATTGACAGGGTTGTAACCCACTTTCACTTACTACTACCCCCCTGCTCACCCGGGGTTGAGAGTACCCAAATGAACCTGCAGTGTTGGTCAGGTAATTTGGCAAACACTCTATGATCCTAAGTGGATGAGGTCGGCCCGTTTGGTCCCAGTTTTCCTAATAGCCCACAGCAACCCACTCCAGGCAGGGAAAAAAAAAAAAATGTAATGTTACTTCTTGTTAACCCCTTTAAAATAAAGATTATTCTTTTCATTTATTCAGGGAAATTTGGGTGAGTCCGAAACATCCTTATGACGTTATGGGGTTCAAAACCCCCCAATGTTCCGCCCCTAGCCCATGCGTAACCCCTGCGCCATGGGGGTGGTCGAGCAATCTTTTTTTTATAGAAGAGAGAGGGAAAAGAGAGAGAAGAGAGAGGAGAAGAGAAGAGGAGGAGAGAGAGAGAGAGAGAGGAGAGAGAGGGGAGAGAAGAGAGGTTTCTATGAACGAAAGGGGGCACGACGTAATTATTTTTTACAGCATCAGTCAAAACCCCGTATTATAAATAAACCATTTATTATTTAAAAGTAACCAACCCGCAAAAAAAATTAATAAGTTTTGGGGGTAAAAAGGAATTCATCATTAACAACCAGAACAAAAGAAAACAGCACCCCTCAAAAAAAATAAATCAACCAACCATTAATTTACTTAAGTAATAAACCCAATAAAATGTTTAAAGGGTTTGGGGGTAAAAATTTGCAAATCATAATAACCAAATCGGGGGAAAAGGGGGACAATCACATGCAAAGGACAGTCCCGGAAAAGGAAGAGGGGAAAAGACAGACAAAAAACGACATGTAAATAGATAGACAACAGTGAACAGACAGACAACAGACAGACAGATGACAAAAAAGAGACTAACACTGGCCCAAAACAGAAGCACACACAGAAGATAGAAAGAAATCCAAATCTAAAAGTATATTTCTTTAAAAAAGGGGGGGGGAAAAAAAGAATTGACCCCACATGAAAATAAAAAAATAAAAACCCCCCCCAACCCCGCAAAAAAAAAAAACACAAAACAAAATCAAAAAAAATCAAGCCAAAACCCAAAACCAAAGTATTAATCTATAATTTTTGCTTTTTTAATGGAGACCTACCCGATTTTTTTCTGGTTCCCACAAACATTTTTTGGAGGGCCCATGAGCCACTGAAATAAGCAGGGCGGTAATATAAAAGAATTGTTCAGATATAACAATAAACTCACAACGAAAACAAAAACATATTTTCGCCCCTAGAAGACACCCTATAAATGGAAATGTTAAACACTTTCGGGCCCGCCCCAAAACCTTTGTCAGATAGAGATGTGGCTAAGTAAGCCCCGTGGCCGGGACTTGTTGTTATGCTGTACAATGTGTTTTGTTGTGTTGTCTTCAGCTACCACGAGCACTTAGCAAAAACAATGTGCGCTTCTTTTAAAAAAAAGGGAAAAAACCGATCCTCCAAGCCGGGGGTGGCTGTGGAGGGGGTATAGAGGGATAATGAAAAAAGCCTTTTCCCCCCCAAGGTGCATGATGAGTCAGTGAACCTCAAGGTTTTAAATTTGGGGGAAAAGCACAACAATCAGGGCAACCCAAACTTCTATACGTGGAAATGTACTGTAGTTTTGCAAATTTATTAGCTGAAAAACCAGCTTTTTACAATAAAAAAAAAAAAACAGCTAAAAAGTAATATGTAAAAAAAAGGAGGAAGGTGAAAATAATTGTTCAACAACATACATGTACATAAGAATTTTCGTGGTAATGCAGAAAAAATTTTAAAAAAAAGAAATAGTATTTTTGTTATTGTTTTTAAAAGCGGTGATAAAACCAGTGATAAAAATTTAAAGGGTCAAACAGTTTCTCCCAAAGTTTTGTTTCTGTTATACATACAACAGTAAAAAATTAATACAAAATTATTCTGATAAAAAAAATCGGAATTCATCGAATAAAAAGTAATGGTAAAGGTGTCATTTAACTTTGTGGTCGTAGGGGACGGGCATCAGAGATTTCAGCTTCCTTAAGGGCCGATGTTGAGGGCGGCCCCATCTCCTCTCCCTTCGCTGTTAACTTCCGACCCTAAAGGGAGGTACCCTTCAGCTGGGTGATGGGGACGTACTGAAGCCAAAGGGCGCGCAAACGGTCACCACCCAATTGAACCCGTCAATGTGCTTAACTTTGATTGGGCAAGAGATGCTTAAAACCATTAGCTACCCCCCCCCATTTTATATATACAAAATGAAAAAAAAAATGTATTCCCTCGTATATGATAAAAGGGTGCAAAGACATGTGCCCAAAGACGGGAAGTTTAAAAATGTTGGGTAGCCTCATTTTAAAAACAAAAAATCATGTAGGGAAAAAAGCTAAGATACCGATTTGCAGTTTTCGTTTTTAAAAAATATCTCTTTTTGCATCTTTCCCTTTTTCGTTTCGTTTTTTTTCTTTTCTTCTTTATGTTTTAGCCTATTTTTTTATTTTTATTTTATTTTTTTTTTTTAAACCACTTCTTTCAAGAGATTTTCTGCTTTTAAAATTTCGGGTCTCTCCCCAGGGAGAGGATTGCCAAAAGTTCAGCGAAAACCATTTTTTTTTTCCCTGTCTGCAGTATTTGTTTCTCTTAAGTGGCTTTTTTCTACATATTTGCCAGGGCAACCCTCTTGTTCCCGGGGGTTTTTTTACGTGCGCAAAAAAATTGAGTGCAACCAGAGACCTGGGTTTACCTCTACCCAAAGATAGCCCCCCAGCCAACCACCATCATGGTCTAAAGGAGGGGAAAAAAAAAGCATGGGGCCCCAAACGGGATTCAAACCCCCACATCTGCCCCCGGATTTTTCATTTCTAGACAGTGCGTTACCTTAGACCCCGATTCTCTTCTTTTCTGCTGTCAACCCCTTCTGCAACGTGGTCCTGTTGTTCCAGCGCCAAAACATTTCCCTCTCCCAGACGCGGCAGGTAGGGGTGGTTCTGTGTTTTCAGGGGCTCCCTTTGTGTTAAAGGGTTTTTTTTTTTTAATCTTGATTTTATCCGAAAAAGGGGGGATGGAGTAAAAAAAAAAAAAAAAAAAAAAAGCACGCGAGCGTTTTTCTTTCCTCGATAAAAGAAGGCCTTGTCCTTGTTTGCCTTGCCTTCCTTTTCCTTGCCCTTTTTGCATGCCTTTTCCTTGCCCTTCCTTGCCTGCCATTTCCAGCCCTGCGTCTTGTCTTGCCCTTCGCCTTTCCCTTGCCTTGCCATGCCATGTCTTGCCTTCCCTGCCATGCCTTGGGGGATGCCCTTTTCTTGCCTTGCCTTGCCCTGATGCCTTGTTTGTTTGTCTTGCCTTGCCATGCCAGCCATGCCTTGCCCTGCCATGTCCTTTTCTTGCCCCTTGGGCCCGGTTGCCTTGGCCTTGCTGCCTTGCTTGCCTTGCCTTGCCTTTCCAAGCCATGCCGCCCTGCCATGCCCCTTTCCTTGCCTTGCCTTGCCCGCCCTGCCCTTGCCTGTTTCCCTTGCCCTTTCCTTGCCATGCCCTTTCCCTTTTTCCATGCCCCTGCCTTGCCTTGCCTGCCTTGCCCCTTAAAAGTGTGGACCCTCTGGAAGCTATGCTTTACTGTGAGCCACTGCGAAACCACTGACCCGAAAGCCCTGCATTGCTGATGGATCATTTCGGTGGATTGGGATCCGTTTTGATAGGCGTGTTGCAGTTTTTGAGTCATGGTTGGGTAGTCGTCAAAGCCAGAATTTATGGCACGTTAAAATTTTTATTTATCTTATTTTATTCTTTTAATGTAGGACAAGGGGAAAACACTCTTGTGCTTTTTTTACATCGTTCCCCTGTGTAAGCAGGTTTTTAAATTGTCATTATTCCACCCGGCCCCCACGTGGGATACCCCCCGAAAAAAGGGAAAAGGAATTTCCCTGTGCGAAAACGTTTGCGTGCGTTCGACATGAACCTCGGTTTACAGTTATCCCAAGTATGAAAAAACTGTATCTCCTTATCCCCCCAAGGAAAACGTCACTTTCGTTTTTTTTGTAAAATAAGGAAATTCTTTTGGCATCAGTAAAAGGGGAAACATAATTTTTGAGCTCGACTGGTGGTTCCAGTCTTTTAGGAAGGTCATGGCAAATCTGGGTAAAAAGCTGGGAAACCCAGGAAACGTATCGTTGAATAGGACCGAACCTTCGACCTTTTCCCCAGCTAGAAATCCCAAAGCCATAACCCCCGCACCCCTGCAGAATCCAGCCCAGTGAACTGGGATTTTTTTAAATGAAAAACCCTTTTCATGGGGAAAACACCTTTGATGATAAAAAAAAAATTTTTATGGTGAAAACACACTTTTCATGGTGAAAACTCAAAACCTTATTTTCACTGAAACCTAGATAAAATCAACAGGCTTTTCCTTGGAATTTTTAAAACGCTTTTAATTTTTTTTTCCCCCTTGGGAAATTTGGGCCCGAAATGTAAAAAAAATAGGTTTGTGGGGCTAAATATTGCTTTGGGGCCCTTTCAGTGGTGATTTTTTTTTCCTCCCCGTCCAAAGGTTTTTATCCCGGGGGCGAAGTAGAGGTTTTTTGAAAATAGGGAAATTTTTGGGGTGATGAAAAATGGAGGGGAAAAGGGGGGGCGACAGATGATGTCGATGTTGTGACATGTTTCTTAAACTCCGGGGGGCTGTGTTAACAAGTGCAACACACAAGACAAGCCGCGCACCCCGCGCACGCACCCCCGCACAAAAAAACGAATGCACCATGCAGCAAAGGCCCCCCACGCACAGCCACATAATCAACAACGACGCACGCACGCGCGCGCCCACAATTTCGCACACCCGCACAAAACAATAAAAACACACAACAAAACCAAAACAACAACCCCACACCACACACCACACCAAACACAACACCCGGGAGGCATAGTATAAAATGATGTGTTCAGAATATTGATTTGTCAAAAAAAGGAATTAAAAAAAAATTTGGGGGGGGGGGGGGTTTTTGGGGGTGGGGGGGGGGGGGGGGTAAATCAAAAAACAATACCCCGTCCCCCCAAACCCCCCCCTTTCCCTTAACCAAACAAACAAAACACCCCCAAACCCCAAAATTGGGGTTTTGACCCAATGTGATGCCTTTTTTCCTTAATCCCTTTAAAAAATTTGCAATCCTTTTTCCCAAACCGTTTTAATGAAGGAATTTTGTTGGCTTTATTCTCCCCACCCTCTCCCTAATCCCCTTCCCCCCCCTCTCCCCCCCCCCTCCCCCCCCCCCCAACCCACCCCTTTCAATCCCCCTCCCCAAAATTCCCCCCCCACCCCCCCCACCCCCCCCTTTTGCCATTCCCGCCCCCCTACCCCCTCCCCCCCCGTCCCCCCCCCCCCCCCCTTTCCCCCCCCCCCCCTTGGGCCCCCCCCCCAACCCCCCGGGGCCCCCCCCCCCCCTGTTCCCCCCAAACCCCCCCCCCTTTCAAAACCCCCCTTTTCCCCCCCAAACCCCCCCCCTTTTCCCCACCCCCCCCTCCCCAATCCTCCTCCCCCCACCCCCACCCCCCCCCCTTTCCCCCACCCCCCTCCCCCCCCTCTCCCCCAAAATTTTTCTTTTTTAACCCTTTTACTTTTTTTTAAAAGGTCAAACAGTAAGTTTTACAATTTTCTTTTTTCAAAACTCCGGATAATTTCCTTTGGGGTGAAAGATTTGATCTGGAATCCCAAAAAATTTCAAACAAAAAAAAGGGAATAGAACTCTTTTTAAAAGGTTAAATTTTTTAGCCTTTAAGGGGGAAATTTAAAAATTTATTTACGTAGCACACAAACTTTTTGAATGATTTTGAAGTATTGTTCAATTTTTTTTTAACGTTTTTCACAAATTGTGATATTAGCGGGAAAAAAATTGGTTTTAACACTGAATATTCAGCTTTTATCTCAGGCAAAATGTTAAACCCGTTAAAGTTTAAAAATTTTTCTTTTGGGATGTATCATTTTATTCGCCCTACAAAGAAAGGGTTACAAGTTTCTTTAACTTTTTGGGGGGGTTACGTTTGGGTTAGAAAATTTTTGTGAATCTAATGAAAAAAAATTTTGATATTTTGGCCACCAAAAGTTCATAATTTAAAATTTTTTATTAAATTTTTAAAATAGCAGAAAAGCCCCTTTAAAGTTTTTTAAACAGTTTTAAAAATTTTTTAGGGAAAAAAACTTAGTGTAGTGGTAGTTTTGCAAAATGAAAGAAAAATGCATATGATAAGTATTTTAATCAGTTTAAATTTTGATAAGGATGCTACAAAAAAAACTATACACTAAAACCTTTAGTGTTTCCCCGTATTGATGTTAAATTTGGCCATATGAAAATATAATGATGAAAAAAGTTTTGAAAAAGTGCTAAAGTCATTTTTAGTTTGATAGGACTGCCGCTTTGAAAAAAATAAATGTGGCATGATTTTTTCCCGAAAAAATTATTGTACCTTTTTTTTTTGCAAGGATGGAAATTTGGGGTTGAAAATTTTCAAAAATTTAAAATTTCAGTTAAAGGGTTTTTAAAAAATATTTTTTCCCTTTAACCTCTTCATTAGTTTCTTGACCCAAAACTGCCCCCTGTTTTGCTTTCCCCATCACAAAATCAGGCCAGGCACCATGTTGGTACCCTTTTTCCTTTAATAATCCCTCAGTACTGTTACTTCCAGATTCAGAAGGGCTTCTATTCTCCCTGTGAGTTTTTTCTGTGGTAGCAAATTACGAGGGCACACCCTGATGGAAATCTATGTGTGAAAATGCCACAAATTGGGATTCAGAGGGGGCAATTATACAATCCAGCAAAAGGGGGGGGGGGGGGGGGGGGGGGGGGGGGGGGGGGGGGGGGGGGGGGGGCAACTAAGGGGGGGGGGTTGGGGGGGGGGGTTATATGGGGAAAACAGGCAGATATCCCTTGTCAAATTTGGTTCTTTTGAATGGTGATTTTGGATGCAGCTGCTTGTTTCCCCAGTATAAAAAGTCCATAAAAATTTTTCCCAGATATGAAAGTTTTATTGACAAATACTTATTAAATCAGCATGGTTAAATGTGTTTTTTAAAAAATTAATTTTATAAAGGGGATTTGACTTTGTGTGTAGAGTTAGTTAAGTATTAATTTTCTCTTAAAGTAAAAAAAGTTACATATCAAAGTTAAAATTCAATATCAAAGCCTTCTTAATAAAAAATTTTGTTGATGAAGGGGAAAAGTGAGATGGGATAATAGAAGATGCCTTATTATAAAAAACTTTAGATCGCTTTTGGTAAGGAAAAATGTATTTTGTTCCCAAATATATTGTTTAGTTTTTATAAAATTTGTTGATTTGTCACAGGCTTCCAATTGAATGGAAATTTTCCAAAACTCCCACAGGAATGAAAAATGTGTTCAAAATACAATATATTGTTTTGGGGGATGAATTTTTTTTTATGGATTGTCCCCCTTTAAAAATTTTACAAAAAGATTTTAATCCTCAGCATTATCTTCAACCCTTGTCCATTAAAAAATTTTGAAGGCTGATGAAATGCAAATCCCCAAAAAGTTCTCCGTCTCTCAAAATTCAAAAGATGTGAGGATTTCTTGGAAATTTTTTGTTGTCATTCATTATGTACATTGTTTTATTTTAAAGAAATTGTAGAGTTAAAAAAAAACAATTTGAGGTTTTAATCCCATTTGTTTTTTAATTTGTGGCCCACTAAAAAGATGCAATTCTTTTTTTTTTTGCCCGTGGCTATAAACATAACTGTGTTTCTTTTTAAACTAAGGAATATGACTGAGTCTGTTATTCAATAATTTTAAAATCTGCCACATATCACTACAAGCTGGTTTGGACCCTGGTTACATTTAATTGATGTAAATCACCAATTTTGAAATAAACAATTTTTATTCGAGGGGTTGTTATTATTAAAGGGGGAGAAAAAGAACATCTAGTTTTTATCCCCCGGGATTCCATTTTTCATGGGTAATAAGGTATCTCCCAGACCCAAATTTCAAAAAAGCTTTGATGATTACTGAAAAAAAAGTGAAAAAACTGATATTGGTTGGAAGTCTTTGTCTTTTAAATTTTTTTAATTTAAAAGAGAAAGTTAGTTTTTTCTGTAGATGAACGTTGCTCAACTGTATTATAGTTTTTGAACATTTTTTTCAGGCAATTACCTCCCCTCCAAAGGCTTATTAAGAGTGAGGGGGGGGGGTAGGGGGGGTGGGGGTGGGAGGGAGGGGGAGGGGGGGGGGGGGTGTGGGAGGGGGGGGGGAGGAAGGGAAAAGGGGGGGGGGTGAGAGGGGGGTGGGAGGGGGAAGGGAGGGAGGTAACGGGGAGGGGGGGAAAAAAAGGGGGGGGAAAAGGGAGAGGGGGGGGGGGTGGGAAGAGGGGGGGAGGGGGGGGGGGGTTGGAAAGGGGGGGGGGGGGGGGGGGGGGGGGGGGGGTGAGGGGGGTGTGGTGGGGGAGGGTGGAAAAAAAGGGGGGAGGAGGGTAAGGTAAGGGGGGGGAGGGGGAGGAAGGTTGGGTAGAGAGAGGGGGGAGAGAACCAGGGTAGGGGGAGAGGGGAAGGGAGGGTGTTAAAAGGGGAGAAGGGGGAGGGGGGTTGGGAGGGGGAGGGGGAGGGGTTTTGGGTAGGGGATGGGAAGGGGGGGAGGGTGGGGGGGGGGGGGGGGGGGGTTTTTAAGGGGGGTGGGGGGAGGGGGGTGGGGGGGGGAGGGGGGGGGTGGGGGGTTTTGTTTTGGGATAAGGCACTTCAGGGGCGCGAAGTAAGTTGCCGGCCGCATCCCCCAAAGGCTTGGGCGGGGGTGGTGGGCGGGCGAGGGCGCGGCAGGGGTGAGGTCCCCAGCATCCACAGGGAAATGGCGTCCACAGAGTTGTCCACGCCGTTTTTTTGTCCCCTCGGTAATTTTCAGGGGGGGGCGAAATTTTTGTTACAGGGAAAAACCCCTCCTATAGAGATAATTTTTTTTCTCTGTGTGGTGTTGTGTGTTGTGGTGTGTGTTGAGTGTTTTGTGTGTGTGTGTTCTTCTGTCTGTCGTCTGCTGTCTGTCTGTCTTGTTGTCTCTGTCTCTGTCTCTGTCTGTCTCTCTTCTTCCTCTCTCTTCTCTCTCTCTTCCTCTCTCTTCCCCCTTCCCCTCTCTTCTCTCCCCTTTAAAATTTAATCTATTTTCACTTTTCGTATCTCGAAAAAAAATTTAATGAAAAAAGTTTTTAAAAAAGACAAAAAAACCCAAATTCCCCCTTTACCACCAAATTTTAACACCTTATCCCCCCCCCCCACCCCAAACCCCCCCAACCCCCCAATTCCCCCCTAAAAAAAAAAACCCCCCCCCCCCCT
>JASPKP010008821.1:0-11087 GCA_030674155.1 Stramonita haemastoma
TTTTAAATTTTTTTTGCGCTTTTGTCGGGGGGTGATCAGCATGCTTTTTTTTTTTTTTTTTTTGGGTGAAAAGACATGTGGTTCATTTCTGTCCTTTGACAAGATCATTACGTTTTGGGGGAAAGGGGTTTTTTTAAAATTCCAATGTCGTTAGGTCGATGATGGTTGGGGTCATCAGAAAAATAGTTCACATTTTTTTTTGGGGAATAGCAAGGAAGGTCATTTATGTTAAAAAAAAAAGAGAATAGGTCCTATTTTGATCCCTGGGGGTACACCAAAGTAAAGGGGGGGTTTTTTAGATTGGTGTGGATTTTGGGGGGCCGGCCCACACCGACTTTGCTGGGCTGCATCATATTGCTGTTTGTAAAAATTTTTCTTCCCCCCAAATTTCCGGATAGGTGTGGCCCCGGATTTGGGGCAAAGGGGGCCCCCCCAAAGAGCTTAGAAAGGTTTTTTTGGGGGAAAGGGGAAAAGGGGGAAAAATGTACGCGACAAAAAAAATTTTTGGGGGAAAAAGGAATAAGGGACGTATAAGCAATTTTAAAGCGAAACAGCAAGTGGAGGGTGCCCGGGCCACCCCCCCCCCCCCGCCCCCCAACAAAATTTAAACCCCAAGCGCGGCGCGCCCCGGTGCGCAAAAACCATCCCCCCCCCAAACCCCGGAAAGGTGTCTTTTGACCAGATGCCACACCTATCCAAGTTTGGGGGGGGGGTGTATGCATAGGGTACGATACCCCCCGGGGTCCCTTTGGGGTTTTTTTTCCCCCGTGCCAAAGTCGGGGTCCACGGGGCGGGAAAAAGGCTCTTTGGCTCGCATCTTTGCTCAAAACGACCCCCTTTTTGGGGCGGGGGGTGGGTTTTGCTTTTCGCCCCGGGCCGCGCGGGGCGGGGTTTTTTGGGTTGTGTTTTTTTTGGGGTGGCGCGCTGGGCGGCCCCCTCCACTTTGCTTTGGGGCCTCATATTGCTTTTAAAATTTGTCATTATTCTTGTCCCCAAAATGCTTTTTTTTTTGTCGCTTACACTTCCCCCTTTTCCCCTTTCCCCCAAAAAACCTTTTTTAGCTCTTGGGGGCCCCCCCTGTCGCCACAAATCCGGGGCCCCCCCAAACCCTATCCAAGATGGCGGGGGGGAGAGAGTGTATGCATACAGTCGAATTTGTCCGGGTTTCCCGGGGGGGGGTCTTTTACCGTGCCAAAGTGGGGGTCCCGAGGGGGGCTAAAAAGGGGGCCCTTTGGCGGGCATCTGGCAAAACGCCCCCTTTTTTTGGGGGGGGGGGGGTTGGGTTTTTTATGTTTTCGCGCACGCCCCGCGCGCGTTTGGGGGGTTTGTTTGTTTTTTTGGTTTTGGGGGGTGCGCGCATGTGGGGGACACCCTCCATTTTGCGTCCCTGCATCAATTGTTTGTATACGCTTATTCTTGTGCCCAATGTTTTTTTTTTTGTCCGTACCCCTTCC
Organism: Stramonita haemastoma; assembly: GCA_030674155.1. Classification (NCBI taxonomy): domain Eukaryota; kingdom Metazoa; phylum Mollusca; class Gastropoda; order Neogastropoda; family Muricidae; genus Stramonita; species Stramonita haemastoma. The sequence continues at coordinate 1,455 of JASPKP010008821.1, forward strand.
CCCCTTTCCTTCCCCAAATACCTTTTTCTCTTGGGGCCCCCCCTTTCCGTGCCAAAAAACCCGGGCCCGCCACACATCCATTTTTGGCGGGAGGGGGGGGTTTTTATGCAAAACAGTAGGGGGTTTTTTTAAAATTTTGTCCTGGGGGCCGGGGGGTTTCTTTTCCGTAAAAAAGGGGGGTTTCCGGGGGGCCTGAAAACGGTCTTTGGCTGGCATCTGTGCCCCCAAAAACGACCCCTTTTGGGGGGGTTTGGGGGGGGGGTTTTTTGTTTGGGGGGGCCCCCCTGCGCGCGCGGGGGTGTTTTGTTAGTGTTTTGTTGGTTTTTTGGGGCATGTGGGGGGGACACCCCCCATTTGTTTTTTCTGCTCATTTTTGCTGTTTTTCGCTTATTTTTTTTTGCCCAATGTTTGGGGGTTTTTTGTGGGCAAAACACTTCCCCCTTTTCCCCTTCCCCCCGAAAACTCCCTTTTTTCTTAGCCCCTTTCGGGCCCCCCCTTTTCCCAAAAAGAAAAAAAGAGAAAAAAGGGGGAGAGAGAGAGAGAGAGATTTTCACATCTATTTTGTAGGCCTTGGGGGGGGTTTTTTTTTAAAACCTGTAACATTTTTTAAAAATAAACCTAGAAAGTTGTCCCTAAAAAAACCCCAAACCCAAAAATCAAGGGCCCCCCACTTCCCCAAAAAATTTTATGCTCTGTATAAAAGCTTTTTGTTTTTTTTCCCTTTCCCTGAGCATAAAACCCTTTTTGTTATATTTTATTTTTTGGTTGTGGGGAAGAATTTTCAATGAATTATAGCCATTTTTACAAGGTTGTTTTCTTAAAAGGGGGACCAGTTTGGCCATGTAAAAACCCGGGGTTTAAGTAAGGTTTTTCCATGGTATTTTGACTGGCGAATCCCCGGGGGTTGCTGCATAGTCTATTGGGGGTTTTTAAAAAATTTTTAAAAAAAAATTTTTTCCTTAAATTGGAAGAAAAAAAGGTTTAATTTGCCCAACGGGTTTAAATTTTTTTGGGGACAAGTTTTTGGGATTTGGGGAAAATTTTATGTGGTAGCCCCCGCTGGGATTTTAAATAAATTTTGGTTATCCTTAATACTTTGGGTGAGATTTTTTTTCAATTGCTTATTTTTTTTTTAAATTTTTAAAAATTTATGTGATAAATTCTGTCGCTTTTGTTTTGGGGGGTGATAAGCGCTTTTTTTTTTTTTGGGGATAAATTTAGAAAAGGTTTTTTTTCGCCCTTTTTACAATTTTGTCAGGGGGCCCCTTTTTTTTAAATGGGCAATGTAGTAATGTCGTTATGGCTCGTATGTATGGTTGGTCATAAAAAAAAAGTTCACATTTGGAATGGAATGTAAAAGGGGAAGGGGCTTTTTATAATAATAAAAAAAAAAATTTGGGGCCCCAAAAATGGAACCCTGTGGTATTCCATAATGAATGGTTTTTAGTTTGGATGTTTATTAGCTATTGAGACCACTGTTGCCTGTTTGCAAGATAGGGGGAAACTGTTTGTTTGTTAAATGTGTCTGTTGAATTTTTTATATTGGTTTTAGTTTTAAAAAGGGAATTTGTGGTCAAAATTTCATCAAAAAAATTTTTTTTTTTGAAATCAACAAATAATACTCCCCAAAATGTATTGTCATTTTAAAAATTTTAAGCCATTGGGCTACAAAAATGGTTTAGTGCTGTATGGCACCCAGGGTTTTTTTTTAAACCAGGGCTGGTTAGGATAAGTAAGGTTTTTGGGTTTTTATAGACCCCGACTTAGTGTTTTAAAATTATATGTTTTTTCCCGGGGGGTTTTAAAAAGGGTAGGTTAAAAAAATAGAGATTGGGGGTTTCAGTTTGAAGGGGGGTGAATATCACCAATTGAGGTGGGGAAATTTGCACATTTGAAAGGGGGGGTTGGGGGGAAAAATTCTTACAAGGCAAGTATTGGCCTCCGTCAGTCGGTGGTTTTGACTTTGGAATTTTTTTCCAAAAAAAAAGGTCTTTTTTCACGCAAGCCGGCTGTGGGGTCAGTCCGATGTGGGGGTGGCAGCTCTGTTGCACTGATCAGATATGGGGTTGTTGAGGGTTGGGGTTTTGGAAACACAGCCTTCCCCTTTGCTTCTTTTTGTTTTTTTTTCCCCCGGTTTTGGATCTTTTTTTTTTACCACATTTCAGCTGTTTGTGGAGAACATGGCCTTTTTCCGTGGTCAGCTTTACCTCCTCCCATTCTTTTAGGTTTTATGTCCAGGGGGTTTATGTCTGCTTGCAGACTTTTTTGTGCGCAGTTGGGGGGGGCCCTGTTCCCCTTTTCCGGAGGGGGAAGTTAAAAAAAGGGATATCTTTAGGAAAGCGTCCCTCCCCAACCTTTGCACGTGACCAAACCATCTGATGGTGCGTTGTTTGGGGGAGTGTTTTACAGGTGGGAAGACCTGCAACTTCAAGGGGGGTATTTTTTTGGGAAACTTTTTCACCCAGTGGATGCTGGGATTTGGCGGATGGATGAGAGAGCGAGGTGGAAGCTGTTCAAATTTTCGCTCCCCGTTTTGGGGGAGGCATTTGAGTTTTTTCTCAGTGTAAAAGGGGGAACAGCAATCATCAAAAAAAAGCATGTCCCTAATTTTTTTCCATCACTTTTTTTTTTGCTATAAAATGAGCCGGGGTTAATATCGACCGCTTGATTGGGGGCTTTGGAAAACACCCTCTGTTGCTTTCCCAAAATACGTGTTTTAGGAGCGGGGCAAAGAAGATCCAAAGGTGTGGGAAAAAGGACACAGCCTTGTTTGATCCACTCTTGAGTCAAAGGGTTGGGAATGTTGCCCTCATGCTGGTTTGTCGCCTTATGTCCCCATGAAAGGATCTGGAGACTTGGATTTTTGGGGGCCAAACCAATTTTTGGAAGGATTTTTTTAAATAGCCCTTCCCGCTGACTGGTCAAGGCCTTGGTCAGGTCAGAAGGCTATGTAGGGGGGGTTTTGGTTGTTCTCTGCATTTCTCCTGAAGGGGGCGTGGGGAAATTCTGTCCACGTGGAGGGGTTTAGCTCAGAAGCCGCATTTGGGCTCGGAGTAGACACGCTCCAAGTTTCTGGGGGCGCAAAGGCAAAGGTTGTATAAATATGTCAGTGGTCTGTGATGACTGGAGCTGTTAATTTTAATATTTTTTCCCGTCTATTTCCCTCAAGACCACGTGTGCCCGGATTGTTTGATGTGAGGTCAGATGTTTTTTAGACCCTGAAACAGACTGAATGGTAGGTAGGTTTTGAAAAGGTATAAGCTTTTCTTGGCAGTATTGTTTTAAGTTATTTAGTATTGGATTCTGGTTATCATTGCTAATTAAAAATTTGAAGAAATATTGATGAAGGGGTTTTAATTTTTCGCAGAGATGTTTTTGATTTTTATTTTATTTGGAAGATATTGATTGTTTTTTTTGATTTATTGCTCGTCATACTGTCTTTGAATTTTGTTTGGAAGATAGTAAGTCTTGGAAATATTTCTTTTTTTTCCCGTTTTTTGTGAAATATGGATTTTTTTTTTTTTTTGTTGTTCCTCATAATATTTGCGTTTTTTTAGAAAACTCTAAGATAACATGCTTTCCCTTTGTTCCTTTGTAGCAAGGGGTTTTTTGGGGCGGTTTGATTCTAATGGTTTTTAGTGGGCAGCTTGTTATAGATTTCAGTGAAGTCTTTACCAGAATCAATACTAAGTCGGGGCATAAAGTTGAAGTTTCCCAAGGGGCTTCCATAAAAATTTTGGGGAAAAAAAATTTCATCAAATTTTGGGAAAACCTGGTTTATTTTTTTTTTTTCACAGGCATGCAGGGAAGGGGGGGTGGGTTTTGTTTCTAACCCTGCCCCTCGGGGCCCAAAAATCTGGCAAAAGGCCGACTTTTCCCGCTGTAAACGACCCTCTTTGCTGACCACTGTGCCCCCTGTCAGCCTGAATTACACAGCTGCAGTTTTTTTCTCTTTTTTGTCTTTTCTGCACAGCCATTTTTTTTTTTTTTTTAAAAAATAACGGAAAAATGCTTGCTTTTTAATTTTCAATGGTTTTAAAAAACAAAAGGGAGCAGGGGAAAACTGTCATTATAGCCATTTCAATTTTTTTAAAAAAAAACGGGGGAAAAGGGTTGTTTTTAAGTTTTCAATGATATAAAAACAAAAGGGGAATTTAATTAAACTGCGTTATTTTCGTTTTCTTCCGCCTGCAAAAAAAAATAACCCCTTCATGCTTTTTCAAAAAAAAATCTTCAACTTCCCCAAAAGGCTTGTACAAAAAGGCTTTTTCCAAAAATTCATCCTTGGCACATGACCCAGCAATTTAAAAACTACTTTTATGACTACCACCATCTGGATTTTTCACACCTCCGCCACAGGGGGTGGGGGGGGGGAGGGGGGTTCAGGGCTATTCACTTGGAAAAAATTTCCCTAAATCCAAAGGGAAAGTCAACTCCACACTCAGCCACAGCCCCGCCCCCCACTAATACCCCGGTCAAAATTTTGAGCACACAATCATAAAAGTGATAATTTTTTAGGTGAACTTACCCCATTAAGTGGGGTTTCCCTTTTTTTTAAAATTTTTTTCAGGGCCCTGCTTAGTTTTTTGGCTTGGGGTTGGGGTTTTTTTTTTTTTGTTTTTCGCTATTTTTTATTTTTTTTCCTTTTGGGTTTGCCCTTTCGTGAGGGGGGGATAAAGTTAGTTTTTCATTCACATACAAAAAAAAAATGAACAGTCTACTCTGTTTTAGGGTCATAGTGTGTCCACACACCCTGTCTTTTCTTTGGACAAATATTGCGTTCTTTCAGATGGAAAAGAACCTGCTTGAGTTAAACCAACCGCATTTTTCCAAAAATGATAAAAAAAAAAATGCAACATGTCCTTTTTGATAAAAAAAAAAAACCCCTTTCTAATGTGTAAAATTTGCACATTTTTGTGTTTCCAATTTTGGGGCTTTCCCCAATTTTCTCCTATTCTGCACAGTCTTTATTTTTTAAAAAAAAGCCTATCAAGTGTTTTTTTGGCATCTATACTTTAGGCTACATTTAAAGTTTTGCACATATTATCAAGAAAACTATAGGCCTAGTCTAAAAAACCTAGGCCTCTAAACTAAACCAAAAAATTCTGAACAATGAACCAAAAACACACACACACTCCTCTCTTGTGTGAGAAAGAGGGTTTGGATAAACCCAGCTGAAGGGAAAGGTAATCAACTAGGCCTACTCCAGAACAGGAGGGAAAGATCATCCAAAAACTGTGAACAGAGGCTACTTTTCTAAAAAAAGGGAAAATTGGTTTAAGGATTTCCCACCCAAAGGGCGCACATGGGGCCCCCAGTTGGCCCACTTGCTAGCTGGGTTCAGTTAACAAAAATAGCTGCAAAATTTTATTTCATTATTTTAGTTTTGGGGGGCCAACCATTCTGGAATCTTAACATTTTTGGTATCATTATAAACTGAAAAAAAAAACTTATTAAAAAAACAAAAAATAAGTTCGAAAAAACCGCTGTGGAAAACTTAGAGTAAAGGGGAAAGTGAGGTTGCAAAAAACCCATTTATATAGGAAAAGGAAGGGAGCCAGAGGCTGGCTTTTTGCGTCAGGCTGTGGGGGGGGGAAAAAGGGAAACACAAACAAAAACAGCCTGTTTCCGCCAGTTTGTTCTTTAAAATTCCAGGTTTGGGAAATTTTTTTTCCCTTTTTTTGACCAATTGTGGCCAGGGCTGGTTGTGATGTGCAGTTATAACAGGGACCATGTTCTATGAGGTTTTTAGGATTAAATAGGGAATGTGATTTAATTATTGTGCTTGAAATTTGATGTGATCAAGTGGGTAAAATTGGGTAATGGTGAAATTAGTGAATTCGTAATTTTGGGCCTTGAAATTTTGTACTTTTGCTAGTCAATATTGAAGACACCAAGACAGAGAGACAGACAGAGGACAGACATTAGACAGATAAAGAAACAGACAGGGGAAGGACAGATAGAGAGACAGAGCGGGGCAGAGAAAGATATATGTATATATATAATAAAAAATTTTATAATTTTATAGACGAGAGAGACAGACACACAGATAGACAAAAGAAAGACACTCTATACCCCTTTCTTTGAAATTAAATTTGGGTTTCTTGGTTTGGGTTTTTGTTTACAGCTGGCCACGCCCCCCCCCCCCCCCCCACCCCCCCCCCCCCTCACACCACACACCCCCACGAACCCCCCACCCCTGTCCACCCACACACCAAGTTGCCAAACAAAAAATCAGCATTTCCACAAGTAGAATTTATTCTGTGACATTTTAAAAACACAAAAAGTCGTAAAACAATTTTTTTTTTTTTTTTTACACAACAAGCAAACGTTCTCAGGGAGAATTTATTCTGTACATTTAAAAGTACTAAAAAGTCATATAACAAAACTTTTTTTCACACAACAACAAACCTAATCCAACTGGGCTTTCTTTATTTAAAAAACAAAAACAAAAAAAAACTAAACAAAGAACAATAAAAAAAAAAACCAACCAAAATCACCCCTGAATCTTGACGTGTATTTTTAGAAAAAAAAATTCCCATCTCCTCAAAAAAATTCAACACCACAGTACAAATTACATTTTTTGTCATTTTCTTGGTTTCATTATTATTCTTTTAAGGAACACTTTTTTTTCAAAATAGAGAACAATTGGCACAATCTAAACCCCCATAGATTTTTAAAAAAAAATGATCTAGCATGAATCTTTCACAAGAGTTTGTCTACAAGTTCGATGTGTTGGGGTAAAAAACTGCCATCCCCTCTTCAAACAGAAGAAACAATACACAACTGCCACCAACATGACAATCCCATGATGATCTTTTTTATTTCCCTTCCCCATTTGATATGATTTTAAAAAACAAAGATAAGACCCCTTTCTCCTCACACACAGTCCACACATTATAACAGCCTGTATTTTCTCCCTCACTTCATTTGAATTTTAAAAAAAAAACCACATTAAAAAAAACCAACTCGCAGGCACATTTTACACACCATAAGACTTTAAACAGCATTAAGATGAAAACTAATTGATAAACTGCAATACACTGACAATTTACGACCTGGGTTTTTTCTCCTGGGTTAACATCAGGCAGACTCCACTCCCCCACAAAGTCCTTTGGGGATGAGATTGTAAACAGGGGCCCCGAGTGCAAAACACCCAGAACATCTTGCGCACACGTTAAATCCGTTCCGCTTTTGTAAAAAGAAGGCCAGTGTGAACCATGACATTTAAAAAAACTGATACACGCGGGACTGGTTAAAAAAGCAGATGAGTGCTTATTCCATTATCCTCAAATATAAAAGAATAAAATATAAAAAAGGGACTGGATTTTAAAAAAAGCACATAATTCCTTAATCAATTATCTTTGAAATAAAAGAAAAGGAAAAAGGGAAAGCTGGGTTGGTGTAAAAACTGCCATCCATCTTCCAGCAGAAGATCTATACAAGATCCCCCCACAACATCATCTAAAGTCATTTCACAGAATTGAATGCCGATTACAGCACAACTTTCTTTTTTTCTTTTTAAATTTTAGTACTTTAAAAATTAAAACCCAAATTCAACTCTATGTTATCCCGACATACAATTTTGATGTTTTCATTTGATCTCATTAATTAAAGAAAAAAAACAACAAAAGAAAACCAAACTACAGTCATTTAAAAATTAAAAAAATAAACACTTATATTATACAGAACATACATTTTTTGATGTTTACATTTGATCTCATTATTTAAAGAAAAAACCAAAACAAAAGAAAAACTAAACTACACAGGCCCGTTTTATCCAGCGCTACAAATAAACTTATTGAAATATCACTGGGAATGCAACACAACATTGTTGTTTTTTCATATTTGATTTTGATTTTTAAAAAAATGAGAAAAAAGAGCGAGCCTCAACCAGTGCTTTTCCTACACTAATCATACTACAGACATTTTTCTTGTAAAATTCACATTTGATCTCATTGCTAAAAACAAAACAAAAAAACAATAACCAGGGACACAGGCACATTAAGAATACTACACTTAATATCAGATGCTATTAAGTCTTTGACACACATTTTTCGTAAGATGGGTTGGTGGTAAAATCTGCCATCAATCTTCCAGCAGAAGATCAATACACAGATCTGCCACCAACATGGCAATGACATGACCATCTTTGGATTTAAAAAAACAAAAAGAAATGGCCCCTTCTCCTCACACAGTCCACACCATTATACAGCCTGTAGATTTCTCCCCAATCTTATTTGATTCCTTTAAAACCAAAAACAAAATAAACAACTGGCAGGCACTTTTTACACTCTTTTAAGGCATATAGCATTAAGATGAAAGTTCATGTATTGGTATAAAATCTGCCATCAATTTTTCAGCAGAAGATCAATACACAGATCCCCTACCGACATCATCTAAATTCATCTCACAGAATATTGATACCAATCACAGCACAAGCTTTATTTTTGGTTTTTTTATTTGGTGTTATTCTTTTTAAAGCCCAAAAAGTCCCTTTCCTTTAAAACACACTTTCCACAACATTATGCAATCTACTTCACTTTTCCTGCCAATTTACATCTCTTTTACAAAACAAAACAAAAAGAAAATGGTTGCACGTTACCCACGCTATACTTACAAAACGTTATTCCAGTTGTCATTTACATACATGTTTCAGGTTGTATTGGTGTAAAAAACTGCCTCATTTCCAGTAGAAGACCAATACACAGATCGCCACCAACATGGCAATCACATGACAATCTTCATTATTTTCCCTTTTATTTTTAATGTGATTTTAAAATAAGAAAAAAGAAAATGCCCCCATCTCCCACTGTTTTTATACAACAAACATTTTTCCCCTTTCTAAATTCACATCTGATCTCATCACTTAAAAAAAAAAACACAGAAAAAAATCTACAAAACCTACATTATAACCCAAAGTCTTTCAAAAACATTTTTCTTAAGATGTGTTGTGTAAAATCGCCCCAATCTTCCAGCAGAAAAAAACACAGATCCACCAACAATTTTAAAAAGAAAAAAAAAAAAAACAATCAATCAACACAGGACTTAACTCCCCCCCCCCCCACACACACACAGGCGCAAAATTACCCTTCCCCAAAAACCCCCACAGGGAAAATTCAACCCCTCCCCCCCCCCCCTCCCCGAAAAAAAAACAGGCATATATTCCCTCCCCACTCCTTCCCCCCCATGAAAAAGCAAAACCTCCCCCCCCAAAAAAAAAAAAAAAGGGACGATTATACTCTCCCAACAAAAAACAAACACACAACAAAACCTTTTCCCCCACCCCCTTGAAAGAAAACCCAACAAACCCAGCACAACACCCTCCCTTTTCACCCCCCTACCCCCCAAAAAATCCAAACAAAAAACAACAACAAAAAACCCCACAGGGAACAATTACCCTTCCCCCTAAAAAAAACACAAGGGGACAGGGGTTTTTAAAAAACTGCACTTAAAATCATATCCCATCACCGTCATATCATTTTCCCGAAAAAGGGTTTGGGGTAAAAATCTGCCCCGAACTTCCAGCAGAAGATCAAAACCAATCCCCACCATCACAACTAAATCATTTTACATAAATCAATGCCAATCACAGCACAAGCTTTTTGCGTTTTTAAATTGATTTTTTAAAAA
>JASPKP010008822.1:0-5000 GCA_030674155.1 Stramonita haemastoma
TCAATGACAGTTACAGGTTGTCAACAGTAGTTACAGGTTGCCAATGACAGTGACAGGTTGTCAATGACAGTTACATATTGTCAATGACAGTTACATGTTGTCAATGACAGTTACAGGTTGTCAACAGTAGTTACAGGTTGTCAGCGACAATGACAGGTTGTCAGTGACAGTTTACAGGTTGTCGATGACAGTGACAGGTTGTCAATGACAGTGACGGGTTGTCAATTACAGTGACAGGTTGTTATTGACAGTTACACGTTGTCAGTGACAGTTACACGTTGTCAATGACAGTGACAGTTTGTCAATGGCAGTTACAGGTTGTCAACAGTAGTTACAGGTTGTCGATGACAGTGACAGGTTGTCAATGACAGTTACAGGTTATCAGTGAAGTTACATGATGCCAATGACAGTTATAGGAAATGTTGCTTTTTTTTTTTCTTGTATGTGCCTTTTGTGGGATTATTTTTTGTTGTTTGGGTTTTTTTTGTTTTTGTTTTTTGGTTTTTTTTTAATTATTTTGTTTATTTGTTTGTTTGTATGTTATATATATATGTGTGTTGTTGTTGGTTTTTTTTTGTTTTTTTTTTAAATAAAAAAAATTATTGATTGATTTTTTTTATTTATACAATTGATGAGCTGGTGCTCAAGTTAGTTGCGATTTTTTTTATGTACTTCAATGCACTTATTTGTTAGAACGCTGACATGTTTTTGTGTAAATCTATAAACACAAGTGTTTAGGAGTGAAGGACTGAGAAAAAGGAAGGCAATTAATGTGATTGTCTTTCCTTTCTGCTTCGAATCCATTGCTTTGTAATGTATTGTTTTTCTTTGTATGCACTGTACTTATTTTGGAGGAGGGAATTGATATAGGTTTGTATGTGTGTGTGTAAAACGATTTTTAAGGAACCATGCATTATTTTCCTTGTGTGATATATATATATATATATATTATATATTATATATATATATATATATATATATATATATATATATATGTGTGTGTGGTGTGTGTGTGTGTGTGTGTGTGTGTGTGTGTGTGTGTTGTGTGTGTGTGTGTAGTTTCTTCTTTTGGTGTGAATATTTTTCAAGTTCTTTTTTAATCTTTTCATTTGTACCACATATCTTCTTTAAGTTTTTCCTTGTTCAAATATGATTATTTCTCTCTTTTTTCTCCTTCTTTTTTTTTCCTTTTTTAAATTTTATATATATATATATATATATACATATATATATATATATATATATATTTTTTTTTTTTTTTAGATGGATGGCTTGATGAAAAAAAGCAATTGGACTGCTTACTCAATGTACCATCTGGAAATAAAAGTTTGATTTGAGTTTGACTTTGACTTTGACAGTGACAGGTTGTCAATGACAGTTACAGGTTGTCAATGACAGTTACAAGTTGTCAGTGACAGTGACAGGTTGTCGATGACAGTGACAGGTTGTTAATGACAGTTACAGGTTTTCAATGACAGTTACATGTTGTCAGTGACAGTTACAGGTTGTTATTGACAGTTACAGGTTTTCAATGACAGTTACAGGTTGTCAATGACAGTTACAAGTTGTCAGTGACAGTGATAGGTTGTCGATGACAGTGACAGGTTGTTAATGACAGTTACAGGTTGTCGATGACAGTTACAGGTTGTCAATGACAGTTACAGATTGTCAACAGTAGTTGCATATTGTTAATTACAGTTACAGGTTGTCAACAGTAGTTACATATTGTCAGTAACAGTGACAGGTTGTCAATGACAGTTACATATTGTCAATGACAGTGACAGGTTGTCAATGACATTTACAGGTTGTTATTGACAGTTACATGTTGTCAATGACAGTAACAGGTTGTTATTGACAGTCACATGTTGTCAATGACAGTGACAGGTTGTTATTGACAGTTACATGTTGTCAATGACATTTACAGGTTGTTATTGACAGTTACATGTTGTCAATGACAGTGACTGGTTGTTATTGACAGTTACATGTTGTCAATGACAGTTACATGTTGTCAGTGACCGTTACAGGTTGTCAATGACAGTAACAGGTTGTCAGTGACAGTGACAGGTTGTTATTGACAGTGACAGGTTGTCAGTGATAGTGACAGGTTGTTATTGACTGTTACATGTTATTGACTGTTACATGTTGTCAGTGACAGGTTGTCAATGACAGTTACATGTTGTCAGTGACAGTGATAGGTTGTCAGTGACAGTGACAGGTTGTCAATGACAGTTACAGGTTGTCAATGACAGTTACAGGTTGTTAGTGACAGTTACAGGTTGTCAATGACAGTGACAGGTTGTCAATGACAGTGATAGGTTGTCAGTGACAGTGACAGGTTGTCAATGACAGTTACAGGTTGTCAATGACAGTTACAGGCTGTCAACAGTAGTTACATATTGTCAATGACAGTTACAGGTTGTCAGTGACAGTGACAGGTTGTTATTGACAGTTACATGTTGTCAGTGACAGTGACAGGTTGTTATTGACTGTTACATGTTGTCAGTGACAGTGACAGGTTGTCAGTGACAGTGACAGGTTGTCAGTGACAGTGACAGGTTGTCAATGACAGTTACAGGTTGGCAATGACAGTTACAGGCTGTCAACAGTAGTTACATATTGTCAATGACAGTTACAGGTTGTCAGTGACAGTGACAGGTTGTTATTGACAGTTACATGTTGTCAGTGACAGTGACAGGTTGTTATTGACAGTTACATGTTGTCAGTGACAGTGACAGGTTGTTATTGACAGTTACATGTTGTCAGTGACAGTGACAGGTTGTTATTGACAGTTACATGTTGTCAGTGACAGTGACAGGTTGTTATTGACAGTTACATGTTGTCAGTGACAGTGACAGGTTGTCGATGACAGTTACAGGTTGTCAATGACAGTTACAGGCTGTCAACAGTAGTTACATATTGTCAATGACAGTTACAGGTTGTCAGTGACAGTGACAGGTTGTTATTGACAGTTACATGTTGTCAGTGACAGTGACAGGTTGTTATTGACTGTTACATGTTGTCAGTGACAGTGACAGGTTGTCAGTGACAGTGACAGGTTGTCAGTGACAGTGACAGGTTGTCAATGACAGTTACAGGTTGGCAATGACAGTTACAGGCTGTCAACAGTAGTTACATATTGTCAATGACAGTTACAGGTTGTCAGTGACAGTGACAGGTTGTTATTGACAGTTACATGTTGTCAGTGACAGTGACAGGTTGTTATTGACAGTTACATGTTGTCAGTGACAGTGACAGGTTGTTATTGACAGTTACATGTTGTCAGTGACAGTGACAGGTTGTTATTGACAGTTACATGTTGTCAGTGACAGTGACAGGTTGTTATTGACAGTTACATGTTGTCAGTGACAGTGACAGGTTGTTATTGACAGTTACAGGTTGTCAGTGACAGTGACAGGTTGTTATTGACAGTTACATGTTGTCAGTGACAGTGACAGGTTGTTATTGACAGTTACAGGTTGTCAGTGACAGTGACAGGTTGTTATTGACAGTTACATGTTGTCAGTGACAGTGACAGGTTGTTATTGACAGTTACAGGTTGTCAGTGACAGTGACAGGTTGTTATTGACAGTTACATGTTGTCAGTGACAGTGACAGGTTGTTATTGACAGTTACATGTTGTCAGTGACAGTGACAGGTTGTTATTGACAGTTACATGTTGTCAGTGACAGTGACAGGTTGTTATTGACAGTTACATGTTGTCAGTGACAGTGACAGGTTGTTATTGACAGTTACATGTTGTCAGTGACAGTGACAGGTTGTTAATCATAGATCTTGTGCAGCTTGTCTACGGCAGTTTCAAGCTGTCTGTGGCAGTGATGTGAAGTGTCTGCAACAGTTGCGTGTTGCAATGCTCAGAAAGGCGGTTTGCTCTTTGTGTGCTCCAGTCGTTGATATTTTATGATGATTCAACTTGCAAGGCATGAAGTATTTTTCTCTGTTCAGTGTCTATGACCGGGCAGATGGAGTTCGAATGGATAGAATTTGTTTGTTTATTTGTTTGTTTATTTATTTATTTATTCATTCTTTCTTTTTTTTTATATCGAGGATAATGGAATAAGCACACACGTGCTTTTTTTCTACCAGTCCCCGTGTGTATGCAGTTTTGTAAATCTTGTCATCAGTTCCTACCAGCACACAATGGCCCACTCTTACGAAAAGCGGAAAAGGATTTGACGTGTGCGCAAGATATTCTGAGTGCGTTTGCACACGAGGCCTCGATTTCTAGTCTTATAGAACTACTCGCACGAGTGGTTTCTGTTAATTCTTATGAAACTTTAAACTGACACGATTGTAGTATATAGAATCCGGGGAGACGGTCTATATATGCACGAATCAGTGGCAGCTTTGGCCAGTTTGGAAAAGTGTTTTTGAAATCCTTAAGAAAGCACGCAGGCTTTTATATCGATTGGTTTTCCCCGAAGTCGAAATACGGCTACCGAAGTCAAGTCGAAAAGCGGCTATCGAAATGTGGGTAAAAATGGTCGCAAACACAAACATCTCGATATTGGTGAACCTTGGAGCTCTAGCCGAGGAACGAAAAAGATTTATCCATGGGCCATCAGACGTGGGAATGGAGAACAGGATTTGCAGCAGAATTATCCACATGTGAAGCAAGTGCATTTCAGTGACACAGATAATTGTATGAAAGGATTGTATGAAAAAGATATATGATATGATTGTATGGAAAAAAAATGAAATGATTGTATGAATATGATATATGAAATGATTGTATGAATGTGATATATGAAGTAATTGTAGGAAAAAGATATATGAAATGATTGTATGAGTATGATATATGAAATGATTGTATGAAAAGGAAATATGGAATGGTTGTATGAAAATGCAATATGCAATGTTTGTATGAAAATCATATATGAAACGATTGTATGAAAAGGAAATATGCAGTGGTTGTATGAAAAGGAAATGTGCAATTTTTGTATGAAAATTCTATATTAAAATGTTTGTATGAAAATGATATA
>JASPKP010000882.1:0-5000 GCA_030674155.1 Stramonita haemastoma
AAATTTCTTTCAATAATGCATGCACAACTATGTTTGCTTGTTTTTGTTGATGTGCTTGATTTGTTCTTTCTTTTGAACAGATGAATGGTGTTTCTTTGAAACAGGCGACTCTCCTACAAAAACATGTGCCATCACTGGTTATGTAAGCTGCCATGCTCAACGGGTGTGAAAGTAGACAGGGCAGAAATATTACACTGCACGTGTTTATAGCGTATATCACTGTATAAACTTGGACTGCTCTGCACGAGATACTACTTGCTGTCATAAATATCTCATTAGCAAAAAAGACAAGAAAAAAAATACAAAGAGGCTGGATCTGTGTGCACCTACCCCTCTTTTTCTGTTTTTTTTTTCCCCATCTGGTTTTAGTCTCGAAGGGGATAAAAATCCTAAAACTGAATTTCTCACTGTCTACCGTGTTGTCACATAAACTTGTAGCTAGCTGCTCTGGAATAGCGACATGTGTTTTGGGTCATTATCTTTCGATCATCATTCAAAATCTTGGCATGGCCTTGACCTTTGACCTTGACCAAACTTTTGCGGAGGAAGAAAAGAAAAAGACGCTTTGGTTTAGGATCGGCATGAATTAAACTGGTTTGTCTGGTGTCCATGTTAAATGCCTTAATCTCTGAACTACAAACATGATGGCTAGAATAGACACAGTGAAAGCAAACTGAAGTCAGAGCTGATTCGCATCAGGAATTAATCTGGAAATAGACTGGATCAGCTTTTACATGTATACGTAGAAGCTGTTTATTCAGCTAATTCTTCTGTGACGTTAATGAAAAGAAAATCGAGTTAGGAAGGGAAAACTACTTTGAAGTACAGACAATAATCGTTCATTTTAGCAAAAGGTAGGATAGTATTTTAGGAACGTGACTGTTGGAACAGGAATAACACTGGTGTAAAGAACATTAACTGTGGTACAGAAATCCGGCATATAGGTATGTACAAACAAGCAGTAGGTGTCATTTCTTTTATAATAGTTTTAAAACCCCGTGTTCCTAATCAAAATTGCACAGAAAGGAGTGTATTCTTCTTATTGTGATGGGTGGTAAATTATCTCCCATGTGATCAGAGCGTGACATCGCAGCGTCGTGTTTCTATTTAGAGACACACCTGTGAATTGTCGATGCTCTTTTGCTTGTAGTGGTCGAAAACCTTCATTGCATACACTTCGTCTTTATGGTAAAATGTAATTTCAGCAACCTCTCCTTAGAAGGCACATTTTAAATTGGTTATCTGTGCCGTGTTCCCGGGGTTTGTGCAGGATGGATATCAAATATGTCCGCTCTGTTTATATTATAATAAACTATTTCTGTCGTTTTAACACTGCTGCCATTTTGTGCAGTTTAAAATGTAACAGTCCTAGTAGGGATGCCAGGGTTTTTTTCATTGTAAACAGTATTTACATCTACTGAACATTTTGTGCTAAGGAAATCCCCTTTTTTTCTTCACTGTCTTTATTTCTGTCGGTAACTTTTTTTCCATATCTTTTGGTTTTCTCGTTTGTATTTTAGGGCCCTTCTGGTCTACCATCCAGCTTTTTTAAAATAAGGAATCTGACACAACTTGTTTATTTTATTTTTTTATTTATTTGTACATATTAACTGACATTTATTTTGCCTCCAGTCTTTGTTCTGGCGACTAATAGCGAAACACAAATCGCTGAACAGGGATAAGATATTCTTCCTGCAGTGTTATTTGACCATATGACACTTCATCTAAAACTGTTGTTACTGGGATGTGTTTTTTATATTTTCTCAAACTTTTTTGTGATCTGAGATGTTAAATTGAAGAAACGGCTCAGTACAGCCTGGATTAAAAAAAATATTTCTCTGCCTTAAGCAAAGATAGGATTAAATGTTGTGTCTTTTAACGCGATTTTTTTGTTTAAGTTGATAATTCTAGATATTTCAGATAATTCTGTAATTTGAGGTAATCCTGTAACTCATGTCAGTGTTTGGTGGGTTACGGATATACAAACATACCCAGCATGCATTCTGTACCTGGAGAGGGACAGACTCCACCATGTTCAGTCAGCCAGCCAGTCAGCAGCCCAGTCAATACCAGAATTAAAATATGAACAATTTCCCAAGCACACAAACAGTAATGCGAAAGATTCTGAATACTTCATGCTGTCAATAACCTAACCCTTACCCCTACAGTCTCACTGACCACGAAGGCCACATCAGGGCTGTGGCCTCGCTGAAAATGAAAAAGTTCAGATATTTGTAGAAGAAAACATGTACTACCGTATGAAATAACTCTGTTCCGAATCTTTTTATTACATGAATACAGTGATGTTAGAGCGCTGCTGATGAAGCAATTTTTCTCATACCGCCTATAAGTCTTTATTACCGTAAATAATTACACCTTGCAGTCTGTATAAAGTGCTTTAATTGATAAAACAAAATATAGGTATGACGTTTCTGATGCACGACTGTGCAAATCTGTCCATCAAAACTCTTCTGCTGTAAATTTGGCTGGAGTTGTTGGGGCACTGCTCTGGTTTTATTTCAAGCCCTGTCTCTTGGCAGATTGAAGATGGCAGAGCCCGTCCTTCTTCTGGTGCAGAATGATTATTGCAAGTGCACACGCACAAACCAAACGCAGAAAGGGTAACCTGAGTGCAAGCATGTCTGCATGCACCAATAGGTTAGTTTCTCTCTTTTCCTTTTATTTTTTTGTTCTTTCATTTCTTTTCTCTTCATCCCTTTTCTGTCAATAAACGCCCTCAGCCTTCACACATGCAGTCTTCCTCCACACATGCTTACTACTGTCAGAGATCAATGAACTATTCCACGCTGTTCACAACACCCCATTCAGCACAAACCACCCATCCCACTGACGTCACGTGACGTGATGTGACAACAGCTAGACTAATTTGGGAGCCGTCAGCTATTTAAAGATCGCCCCGTTTGGAGACATGACACACACCTCATAGTGTGGGAGATTTAAAGTCAGCCTACCTGTTAATAAGGAAGATACTTACGTTCACTCTGAGACCTGATCTCTGTCAATGTATTCATGGGCAATTTCTTGAGCGTTCCCCAGCTTAACAACATGGGGTGACACAGAGCATGCCTCTGCTCACATCATCCTATCAGAGAATGACTGTGAGAACGTCCCATACACACTGGATGAGAAGTTTGCCAGTATGGCTGTTTTATAAGTACCTCACTATATAGGCAGCGATACTCCAACTTAAAGGGTTTTTCTCTCCTTTATTTCAGAAAACATTTGGAAAGAATGTATCATAGAAAGGGACAATTTCAACATATAATTCTAAAGCGTAACACTATTTAAACACAGCCTGGAGATTTTGGTTATATCGATAAATGTTAAGTTTTTCTTCCGTTTGGAGCATTTGTGAGCGGTGTTTTCTCTTCAACATATCATTTATAGGTCACAAGAATATGAAAAATATTGTTATGAATGCTATTGACACTTGTAAATTCTGAAAGGTATCTGGCTGTAAAGTACCACTGAGGGTGAAGCTTCAATCAACACTAGGACCTCTGACGAAGACTCATTCAGGAGCCGAAACTCGAGTCAGGTCAAACCAAAGGTATGCTTTCTTACAGAAACTACGAAAACACTGTTTTCCAAAGATATCCCATTTTATATAGTTTTGTTGTTGTTGAATCATTGGTAATTGTTCTTTTAAAACGACGAGAAGTTATTACTTGTTACCTGAAACTTGTCTTTCTACACTATTTTTCTGAATACAAAATAGATTCTTTCTACATTCTTTAACATAGTGTTTTGCTATGACACTTTACGTTTATGGTTAGTTTGTAAATGGAGCACTCTTTCTACACAAATGTTGTTGCCATAGATTAACTATATGTTTAAATGAAACATGTACATGTTTGCGCACATGCACTTACATACACACAGATACACCCATACATGTACATACGCTTACAAACAGAAGAGCATTCATATGCATTTGGATGAGAGGATAAACTGTGTTTCTGTACTTAGCATTCATTCAGCCTTCATGAAACAACACAAGGCAGTTAAACACGTTTATCTGTCAAAATTATCTACTCTTAGTTAACAGAAAAAATGTGTGTAGCACATTTCAGTGGCAACTCATACTTCCTGTGGAAAACGACACAAATTTCACGCAGATGGAATTCTATTGTGACCAACGATACACTACAGTACAGTACATTACAATATGATAAATATACTTAGAATACATTGTAACACAATAAAGTACACTACATACAATGCAGTGCATTGCAGTACAATAGAGTACAATCCAATACAGAATTGTAAGATACAATACAACACAACACAATACAATACAGTGCAACACAACACAAAACAATCCAAAACAATATAATACAGTTTTAAAATCCACAGCACATCTTGCAACGCTGAAACAGAACACAGGGTAGGCGGAAAAAAAACTTTACACAACCCACTCTTTTTCACATATTCCCAGCCTCCCTGCGATAATCTGTAAACTGTGAAGATAGTATTCCTACATGCTCATTTACAGGCACCTGTCACGTTCAGATCTGAATGATGATCTTGCCCTCTTTAACTGAAAATGATGTTTAAAAACGGGTCAACTTTCATCAAATCGATTAAAAAAGCCAGAAGGGGAATGACCTATTTCTCGCCATTGCACTGGCATCACTAACATCGTTTTTTCTTCCTGTTCTGCAGACAGATAACGTTTTCGGCAGGCAACAGAAAACGTTGGCTGAACGTTTTATAAAAAACTCAAGTGTCAAAAGTACTAATAAAACGTTATGACATGGAGGGCCCTACGAAAACCTCTTGACGACGGTGAAGAGACGAAGAATGAAGTGGTATTGGCACATCTCACGATCAAACACCTTTGTAAACACAACAGATATGCAAAGCATAGTGTAAGGAGGGGGAACAAGACAAACCAGAGAAGATGAGAGGAAGACAGAATCTCAGATTATACAAACATGATGCTGAGGGAAGTTCTCTACAAGAGGTGGAAAACATAC
>JASPKP010000882.1:12500-15000 GCA_030674155.1 Stramonita haemastoma
CTTCTCGACTTATCTGCTGCATTTGACACTATAGACCAGTCAATTCTTCTCTCCCGTCTCCAAAACACTTTCGGTATTAAAGGCACTGCCCTCACCTGGTTTAGTTCGTACCTGACAAACCGATTCCAAACTGTGGCAGTAAACAAGATTCATTCCACACCAACCAAACTAGAATGCGGAGTCCCTCAAGGATCTGTTCTAGGCCCTGTTCTCTTTACTCTCTATACTGCTTCCCTGTCACATGTTATTAACCGTCATCAGATCAACCATCACTTTTATGCAGACGACTCTCAGATTCTAAGCAGTGATACACCTGAAAACCTGCCTTCTCTCTTGACAAATATGTCCTACTGCCTTCAATATATCCAAAACTGGATGATACAGAACAAATTACAATTAAACGCAGATAAAACCGAATCCATGCTTGTAGGGACCAAACACAAACTGTCTTTTATCTCAACAACTTCAATAGAATTCGGCAATACGTCAGTCCCTCTATCCAGTGCTGTAAGTATCTAGGAGTCGTTATTGACAACACACTCTCCATGCAAAAATTCATCACCCAGACCTGTCAGTCATGCTACTATCAACTACGGCGTATTAGTGCAATTCGAAAGTACCTGTCCACTGATGCAACATCCAAACTAGTCACTTCTCTTATTCTTTCATGTCTGGACTATTGCAATTCTCTTTTGGCTGGTCTGCCAGCATCATCTATCCATTCTCTCCAACGTATACAAAACTCTGCAGCTCGACTGGTCCTCAGAAAGAAAAAATCTGAACACATTACTCCTCTCTTGCAAACTCTCCACTGGCTGCCTGTGCCACAGAGAGTAAACTACAAGATCAGTACTCTCTGTTATAAATGTCTCCACAAAACAGCACCCTCCTACCTCGGTGAATGTCTTCACTTGTACACACCTTCTCGTTCCCTCCGCTCGGCTGCAGGTACCTTATCCTTAAAAATTCCGAGATTCAACCTATCTACCGTTGGCCGCCGCTCTTTCTCTATTTCTGGTCCATCAATCTGGAATAACCTCCCTCTCTCCCTTCGGCAAAAGCCTACATATGACACTTTTAAATCTAACCTCAAGACACACTTGTTTCAAACCTAAGATTTTTGCCTTCTGTTTTCATCTCCTATTTGTCCCTGCCTTCAACATTTGAAATTCCATTCACCCTGTCAAAATGTATAACCTCTATAAGTGTGTGTGTGTGTGTGTGTGTGTGTGTGTGTGTGTGTGTGTGTGTGCGCGCGCGTGCGCGCGTGCGCGCACGCGCGTGTGTGTGCTTTCGAATTTGCTAGAATTATTTATTGTCATTGGTTGTTTGTTATTTGTGAGGGTCGAGTGCAAGCGCTTTGATTTGTTTTTACAAGATATAGCGCTATATAAATTCCATGTATTATTATTATTATTATTCTTTTAGCATCTCTAGCTCTGTCTTCTGTATCTATTTCTCTGTCTGTCCTCTCTCTATTTATGTGTCTAGCATTATCAGAGACGGCAAGAAAACTTAGACTGTCCACAGCTTGAACCCTCTGGGAACTATAGTATCAGAGAAGGAATCAAATTCTGAAATTCTCTCCAGGATAGCCCAGACCAGAGCTGCGATGACCAAACTGAAAGTGATCTGGAACGACAAGAACATCGCCATCAGCTTCAAGATCAGACTGATGCGTTACTGATCATGTCAATGGTTTTGCACGCATGTGAAACGTGGAACATAACTGTAGACATTGAAAGAAGAAGATTACTGGCAGTGGAGATGAGATGCTTTCGCAAAATGTTTGGTATCTCCTACAGAGATCACAATACTAGCGAGGAAGTGAAAACCAGAATCAAAACCGCCATCGGACTATCATGAAGAGCTCCTGGCTTCAGTGAAAAAACCCCGCAAGGTAAAGTAGTACGGGCCACGTAACACCAACATCTGGACTGGTCAAGGCAGTCCTACAGGGAACAGTACGGGGAGGGAGACGAAGAGGCAGACAGAGAAAACGATGGAAGACAGCATCAGATAGTGGAGTGGCCGTGAGCAGAACGATTTGCTACGGAGAGCTTAGAACCGCAAGATGAAGGAAGCTATGCATATATATATATATATATATATATATATATATATATATATATATATATATATATATATATATATATATATATATATAGATAGATATGAGTCGCATTGCACCTGAGGTCAATTTTTAGTTATTGACATGCTATTAATTTGCAATGAAATGGCTATACAACACAAAAAACAGACGAAAAAGTTATTACAAATTGAAATGATAGACTGCATAAAATGTCAAAATGAGAAATTGACAAGTTGAGCATCCTAATAGGTAGTCAGAATGAGGGCTTCGTTATTTCCAAAGCACGTTTAAAGACAAAAGGAAACAAGATTATGCCTTGATATTTCACTACAAGATAGGATAAGTGCTATAGTTTTATAATCAATCAAAATTTCAAAATCGACAACCTCACCCCCACCTGCCTTTAAT
>JASPKP010000882.1:20000-25000 GCA_030674155.1 Stramonita haemastoma
AACAACAACAAACAAACAAACACAACAAAACAAAACAAAAAAACCCAAAACAAAACAAAAACAAAAACCAAAAAAAAAACCACCACACACCCAACAACAACAACCAGAACTAAAAGTAAGGCCTTATCCACTAATCAAAATAATATAAATATAATAGTGCTAATAGTCCTATTAATAAAATTAATAAAATAAATTAAAAAAAATTATATTGAAACTATTGAACTGGGTAAGAAAAAAAAATGCATAAAAAAATTCTCCAATCTAGTCATCAAATCAATGGTTTGGTTTTCTCCTTTTAAATTTACAAAATATACACGTGTTTACATACATCACTTATTCCCTATCCTGTTCAAAATTAAATTATAAAAAGAAAAACAAAAAAGAAACCTTTCTCCACCTTTTCCCCTTTCCACATACATATATAGCAAGCAAAGTGTAAATTTTTCAGTCACAGTAAACCACACCTGAAAGATTTTTCAGGGTGAGCAGAGAGTACCAATATCTTTAGTCTGTTCTAAATATGGTTGACTGGATTGATGTGTAGTTCTTAAACATTTTTGCATAAGGGCATTAAGTGATTTTTCAACTGATTTTTGAACTGATTTTTATTTTTGATGCATTTTAACTGTTTTGGGAGCTTGTTCCATAAATCACTACCTGAATATAGGAAGCTTGCTTTGTAAAGATTGTTTCTGGGTCTGGGAAATGTTAGTAGATGGTTATGCCTGTGCTCATTAATTTTGAATCTATTGGTGATCTTGGGAGGGGCATTTCCATTGACAACTTTTTGTACAAATAGAGCTTTATTGAAATAAAGCCTGTTTTGGAATGTAAGAATATTTGTTTGCTTATAATCATTGATGGTTAGGGAGCTTGATTTTAATAGGACAAGTTTTAGTGCTCTTTTATATAATCGATGAATGAATTTCAAATTAGTTTCACTGCAGTTGTCCCAAAGAGATGAGGCATAGTCAACTATAGGCAAGATGTGTCCACAAAAAAAGAGTTTGCGTGAATGACTATCTAGAAAGTGTTTTATTTTTGATAGCTGACGTACCTTGTTTGTAAGACGTTTTCCTTGTGCCACCACATGGTCAGTCCAAGTAAGATTTTCGTCGATAATTACACCCAGAATTTTGTGTGAGTCGACTTCTTCAATAATTTTTTGATCTATCAGCAGAGGTTGAAATTTACTTTTCATTTTTTGCCTCTTTTGTCTTGCTAGTATGTACATACTCTTAGTTTTTTGTGCATTTAAGGACATATGGTTTAATTGAGTCCAAGTAATCAATTTGTTGATATTGTTTTGGAGTTTGAGTGTTAGTCTGTGGGGGTCAGTATCACTACAAAAGAGGGATGTGTCATCAGCAAACATTTCACAACTACAATCTAGAAATAAGGGTAAGTCATTTACATATATTGAGAACAAAAGAGGACCCAATATTGATCCTTGTGGTACTCCATATTTAATAGATACTAATTCTGATGTTTGATTATTTGCAGTTACCAGCTGCTGTCTATCTAACAAAAAACTTTTTAAAAGATTGATTATTTCAGGTGTTAGTTTATATAGGTGAAGTTTACGCACTAGCAAGGAGTGATTAATTACATCAAATGCTTTTTCAAAGTCAACAAAAATTAGGCCTGTATAGTTATTTTCATTTATGTTGTGTAGGAGACTGTCTGTAAGTTGAGTTAGAGCTGTGTGACAAGAATGGTTTTTACGAACGCCTGACTGATCTTCATTTATTAGATTGTTGTTAACAAAGTAGGAATATACAGATTTTTGGATATGTTTTTCGATGGATTTAGATAAGACCGATAGGATTGAAATTGGTCTGTAGTTTGAAGGACAAGAGGAATCTCCAGATTTGTGGACAGGTATGACTTTTGCCTTTTTAAATATGTGTGTGTGCGTGCGTGTGTGTGTGTGTGTGTGTGTGTGTGTGTGTGTGTGTGTGTGTGTGTGTGTGTGTGTGTGTGTGTGTGTGTGTGTGTGTGTGTGTGTGTGGTGTGTGTGTGTGTGTGTGTGTGTGTGTGTGTGTGTGTGTGTGTGTGTGTGTGTGTGTCTGTCTGTCTGTCTGTCTGTCTGTCTGTCTGTCTGTCTGTCTGTCTGTCTGTCTACCACCCTGTTTGTCTGTCTGTCTGTTAATCAATCTTTCTCTGCAAATTTCTTAAAGTGAGATATGGTGGTCAAAACTGATAAATTTTATTTAGAAGTTCAAGTTAAAAGTCGTATCAGATGTAGGTACAGATTCATTGACAAAAATATAGACAGACAATGAGACAGACATATAGTAACACAAAATGACAGACAAATAACCTGAGTGATGTGGATACATGCAACAATCACAGCGATACAAATACACATACAGACAGGAAAGAATTCAAAGAAATAAAAGATACTGCACAAAATACGAAAATGGTGATATTGGTGATGAATTTCATCACTCTTTTTTTTTTTTTTCTTTTTACCCTTCTTGAGTAAAGATCATAGAAAATGTTACCAACAAAATACATTAGATATCCAAACACTATAACGTCCTTTCTTCAAAAAACAGAACGACTTTTCTTAGGGTTGGTAAAATGAAGATTATTATCAGAACTAACACACAAACTCTGTTAATAGAATCTCACATATGTAAAGAGAATATTTTTGCTGAAATATCTGACTAAATGGTGCATGGAAACTAAGTTGTTTAATCATGATTTTGTTTCTTTGGGGTTATATAGAAGTGCACACTTTCACCACAGAACTGACAGGAAATTTGAATTTGACCGGAAAAATCGTCAGTAAAAGACAGACCTATGAACATAGAGATAGACAGACGTACAAACCTAGAAACAAACAGACAGGTAGGCAGACAAACCGACAGAGAGACAGACTTCCCAGAGTACCATGGGAGAAGACCTAGACTCCGAAGGAAGTGGGGCATTATTTATTCAGCAGTCTCTCTCTTGCTGCCTGCTGTTTCCCCTGTCTCTTTGTGACACCCACCTCTTGTCCCCCGCCCACCCCCCCTCCCCCTTCAGTTCAGTTCTCTCTGTCTCTCTCTGTCTCTCTCTGTCTGTCTCTGTCTGTCTCTCAATCTGTCTGTCTGTCTGTCTGTCTGTCTGTCTGTCTGTCTGTCTGTCTGTCTCTCTCTCTCTTCTCTCTCTCTCTCTCTCCTCTCCTCTCTCTCTCTCTCTCTCTCTCTCTCTCTCTCTCTCTCTCTCTCTCTCTCTCTCTCTCTCTCTCTCTCTCTCTCTCCTCTCTCTCTCTCCTCTCTCTCTCTCTCTCTTTTATTGCTGTGTTTGTTGAGACAATTTCACTTTAGACAGACCCAATGTCAAATCTTTACGGTTTTGTTTCACTTACTTCAGATGAGATCTCTCCTCAGTCATTTTTTTAAAACATCGTCTTGTTATGAGATATAAATGACTTTCTGTGTGCATGCGAGCACGCATGCGTGCGCACGCGTGTGTGTACGTGTAAAGAAGAAGAATTGCGATGACCACGACGACGAAGGAGCAGGATAAGAAGAACAAAACTGAAGTCGGCAGACAGTTAAGATATCAATGGCTGGTCTGTAAACCAACGTTAAATGTTAGTGAACTTCATGGCGAGAATTCCCTCCAACAGCTTTCCGGTGGACGGGGGGGAGGTGGGAAGACACGAACCCACACTATCCAGATCTCACGTTTGATGTTCTACCCGTTGGGCTATCTTCTTTTTCTTCTCGATGGGTATATAATTATTCAACAAACACAGAATACCCAGCTGGATACATTGATAATTATTTTAATTATTTTAACAAAAGAGATAGATATGTATTCAAGAAAGACATAATCACAAACTGACCCGAACATTGATGTCAGCACAGATACAAGGACTATGGTTAAGTTAATCAAATAGTAAATCGTATCAGCGATTGCCTTTCCAATGGACCATTCCAGCGACGCGGAGAGTGGGGGGAGGGGGGGGGGGGGGGGGGTAGTCTGCTGCATGGGTAACAACTTGCCCTCCATATTTACTTACCCAGACTTTGCGCTCTAGAGCCTAGAGCGAAACTCCGCAGTCTTCTGAGACTGACGGATGCCTACCTAAATCAAATAGATTGAAATAGAGAGGAGACAGCAGAGAAGAGAGCAACCCAAATAAAAAATGATATAGATCTATATATTTTACAAATCTTTCTTACTTTAAAACAATACTATAAATAAGTCAAACAAGCAAAAAGCTAACAACAACAGACGCCCACCATAAAAAAAATCAACAACATTAAGATGTAACGCGCCATAAAATATGCAAACATAACATTTTTTAAATCGTGTTGATAAAAAAGAATTTTAAAAATCCGAAAAGGCGTAACATGTATGTGAAGGAAAATCAAACAAATAAAGACAAAACAAACAAAAAAAGCAAAACAAAAAAATGTCCTTATTTAAGCGACAAAAATACAGTTTCAAATTCAACATAGGAACCAAAACATTTCTATGCAATCATAGGTTTATAATAATATGATAGTTTATGTGAAAGTGGAGAGAGAGAGAGAGGGAGAGAGAGAGAGAGAGAGAGAGAGAGAGAGAGAGAGAGAGAGAGAGAGAGAGAGAGAGAGAGAGAGAGAGAGAGAGAGAGAGAGAGAGAGAGACAGCAACAGACAGACAGACAGACAGACAGACAGACAGACAGACAGACAGACAGACAGACAGACAGACAGACAGACAGATAGACAAGGGGACTACATAGTAGACACTAGTTCTTACTATCGCATAGGGTCAAGCAGTTAATAGTAAAGCCTCTGCTGTGTTGTGTTGTTTTTCACAGATGTGAAATAGGGTGGATGGAGCATTGCATGTCTTGAAGTCATATTTTCTCGGAGAAAACCTAGAAGATAATTCCGTATTATAGCCAATGTCTGGTTCCAGAGTTTAAAAGTTCAGCCATTTTCTAAATATAATTGAAGTAGACACCCACACGCGCACACTCCTGTGTCGAATTGCGCTTTAGATATTGGGCT
>JASPKP010008823.1:7500-11084 GCA_030674155.1 Stramonita haemastoma
GATAGCCATTCTGTCAGATCAGTGAGTTTTCCCTTTCCATAAAAAAAAATGTTTGTTTCACGAGCGAAGGAAACCCAGAGGAAAGACTTCTAACTTCCAGTGCCACAGCCCTCTGAAGAGTTTAGTTGGGAAAGAGAGGAGGAAGGTGGGGGGAAGGGAGGAGGTTCACTTTCACTTATTTGCTTTGCTGCTACAGGTCACCTTACGTGTGCTTGACCCAAGCTTTCTGCACTGATCCTCTGTGACTGATGGTTTGCTATCCAAACAGTGAAAGACATTAAATAAATCGTCTTTTGGAAAAGCGGCATTGTTTTTCCTTGTTTGTTTGTTTTTTCACCAGAAGAACGAATGCTGGTGAAAGAGACTAAACAGGGACAGAGCAGCTTCAATCTATCTCTCTATCTCTCTATCTCTCTATCTCTCTATCCCCATGATACTGTACCACTCACCTTTTCCCTTTACCAATCCAGCGTGCAGGCTAGGCAGGCTACATGAACAGAACAGCTAAGTGGAAAATCTTCCCATTGTATTTCTAGATCCTGTATTTTCAGTCTCTAGAACAGAGTTAATGAAGTCATATTGTTCTTTCCATATGTTACAATGAATAAACACATCGAATGAGTCTTTTTGGGTTTTTTTCATCAAGCCATCCATCAGTGATTATTGAAAATGAAAGCAAGAAAAGAGGAGAGGGAAAGAAAGTGTAAGCGTTATTAGTTTGAAGGTAGGTTAAGTTTGTTTAGTTCAGATAACAGTGTACGTTACTGGAGAATTGCTAAAGAAAACTTTACTCCTGGCCTAAGAAACTCTTTGTTTGTTTGTTATGTTATGAACATGTGTTGATTTTTAATAAATCTGTACTTTAAAAAAAATATATGTACTCTCTCTCTCTCTCTCTCTCTCTCTCTCTCTCTCTCTCTCTCTCTCTCTCTCTCTCTCTCTCTCTCTCTCTCTCTCCTCCCTCCCTCTCTCTCTCTCTCTCTCTCTCTCTCTCTCTCTCTCTCTCTCTCTCTCTCTCTCTCTCTCTCTCTCTCTGTACCTTTCTACCTATCTCTTTCTGTCTGTCTCTTTCACTTTGTCTCACCCTAGCTCTCCCCCTCTCTCTTTTTCTTTCTTTCTCTCTTTCTGTCTCTGTCTGAGCACACGCATGTATATATGTGTGTGGGGGGGAGGGGGGCATGCGTAAATGCGTGTGTACGTGCATGCGTGCGTGCAAAACCTCTCGTGTCATGTGCTTCAATAGCGCCAACAGCCTGCAACAACTCTGGTATTTATGAGGGAAAAGGCATGGGCGTGATCGTGTTGCAGCGACATTTCAATGCTGTCTCTCGCTTCCAATTTCACCTGTGATCGTTAAAAGACACTACCGTTTTCATCCTGTAAAGCCGGGTTTTGTTCCAAGACGTGACGATTTTGTTTTCCTCTTATGTTTTTTTTTTTTAAAGAATATATTGTCTTTTATATATATATATATATATATATATATATATATATATTATATATATATATATTATATATATGCATATCTCTCTCGCTCTCTCTCTCTCTCTATCTATCTATCTATCTATCTATCTATCTATCTATCTATCTATCTATCTATCTATCTATCTATCTATCTATATATATATATATATATATATATATATATTATATATATATAACACATCTACGTGACTAACTTCGAAGTATTAGTCTTTTTATGGGGTTTCAAATCTTAGTTGAGGAGTATGATAAAAGAGATAACTGAAAAAAATAAAGGAAAAAGTACGTAGATGTATAAATCAAAGAAGAGGTGAATGAGCCTAGAGAGCGAAATGTTTTATACCTCTTACATACTTGAATTTTATGATTAAGGACTAGCAAATATGTAAAAGAAAGTGAGTCGCAGGTGTCTTTGTGAGTGTGTTTGTGTGTGTATGTGTGTGTATATGCGTGTGTGCGTGTGTGTGGTTAGTGTGTGTGTGTGGTGGGGGGGGGGGCGGAAAGGAGTTTGAAAGCATTATAGTTATGTGATAGACTGTACCACTGCAGTTTTCTCAGAAAATTGTTTTGTAGAGACACGACGTTAAGAAAATCAAAACCATAACAATCACCTATCTGTCAGGTGTTACATTTCAAAATATTCATACTACTACAGACAGTCTGATAAGTGGTTGCCACACCTGGGCGATAACTTCAGTCAGAAAGAGACAGGCCTTTGTTTTTGAACAGTAAAAATGACGATTTGCTTTTACGCTTCTCAATAACAACAAAAACAGTTCATTCTTTTTTTTATAGGCATTTCTTTTCCGTTCCTCGTGTGCAGCACCGTGGTTTACCAATGATGATATTTTGCCAATGGAGCCATTTTTACCCACCATTAAGGTAGCAGTATTCCAACTTCAGGGATTTTACTGTTTGTGTATTGCAGATATACATTTACCATGTCATAAAATTTACCATCCAATAGGTCTTTCGTGAAGTGAGAAATCAAAACTAAAATGACCGGGCTTGACTGAGGTGAGTGGAAAAGCTAAGGCAACGACGGTAGGAAGATCAAAGAGAAACTGGCCATTTCATCGTTACCATCTACATCAGCAGAACAAGAAAGAGCAGAACAATGTAGGGCAATCAACAAAACATGGATTGGTGAACAGTGCCAGGACACTGAAGAAAACAGCAAGAAAAGCAACAGCAAGAAAGTATATCAACTAGTGAAAGACCTGACTGGCACAAAGCAGGGAAGAAGATCAACTATCCAAGACAAGGATAATGAATAAGCTCTCATGTGCTTTTTTACATTCAGTCCCCGCCCTTATCAGGGATAACGTAATATAAAAAAATTATGCAGAGAGAGAGAGAGAGAGAAGAGAGAGGAGAGAGAGAAGAGAGAGAGAGGAGAGAGAGAGAGAGAGAGAGAGTTACAAGGGTTTTCTGCATTTTGAAAAGTTTCATATCTGCTCTATTCTATGCCCGTAGCAAAAAAAACACATTAGAGAGTGACGAGTCAGAAGAGATTGTGAACAAACAAAAAACGATCAGTTGTAGCTGAACACTAGAAACTATTCAGATCTTTCAAAATGCCTTCAGGCTACCGTTTTCGGGTTAGGATTTTTTTTTGTGCACAAAAACATTAGCATTTAATTGGGAAAGATAGATTGATTCTAAACTTTTACCCCATTCAAAAGTTCTTACAAAATTTTGGCTAATGATGTCATTTATTTCGATCTTTTAAGTTATGTTATCTTTTTAAGCTTAAGAGGAGAACACTCTAGATTACAGTTAATGTGTTGGATGACTTCCCTTTGTAAAATGGTAACATTTTGTGTTCACTACTCTTTCCGGGAAATACCATGTCAGGGGAAAAAACTTCAATTTTCATTCAAAAGGCATAGACATTTTTAGGTCAGAAAGTTAAACTAAATATTTTCACTTAGAAAATACAAGCAATAAGTGTACAATTATTCACTTTTTTCGATCGAGTTCCCTAAAAGAAAACTTCGGAATATTGTTTTAAGCAGTAGTTACAACTTTCGTGTTACGATGGCGTCATACATCTTTCTTTTAATTTAGTTCTGATGAAATCAGTATATCCAGTTTAGTCA
>JASPKP010008824.1:0-11083 GCA_030674155.1 Stramonita haemastoma
TGGGTGTGGATTGTATGGGGAGGGGGGAGCGTGTGTGTGTGTGTGGTGTGTGTGTGTGTGTGTGTGTGTGTGTGTGTGTGTGTGTGTGTGTGTGTGTGTGTGTGTGCATATATATGTGCGGATGCGAACGCGTGCGTATAATGTGTAAATAATGGTGATCAGATGTCTTTTCTAGTCTATGGTTTTTTTTAAGAACATTGTATCTAAACATTGGTGTGTGTGTATGCGTTTGTTTAGGTGTGTGCGAGTGTGCTGTAGAGTCTAAGTGTTTGTGACATTTTTATTTGAAGTTATATAATGTTTGAACAAATATGAAATGTAGCTACTTTGTGTGTTTGATTATGATTTCTATCAATATGCCTGTCAGTATTGTAATTGCCCTTCAAGGATGATTAAAGTGTTTTTGACTTGACTTGACATGACTTGACTTCTCAAAAAGATAAGATTGCTTCAGGCCTTTTTTTTATCTGAAAAATCATGCTTTTCAAAGAAAGCAAAAAATGCATTGAAATGGTCTGGTAAGTTGTTATCACAGACCTGCTGGGGCTAAAGTTTGACCTATGTGAGAAAGCTACCACATTAACTGCTGACATATTTTTTTCTGCCAGGCAGCACAAAAATTGTTCCCTCCAAACTTGTCCTCCATCTTATTTTGATAATCAGGTCTGGCCTGTGCAACAGGGGATTTCACTTTTTTATTTACTTGGGGCTTCTTTTTTTGCTGTTCTATGCCTGTGTAAAATACTACTTTTGTTTTGTTTAATACATGTTTCAGATCCTTTGTAACCACAGGCTTGCTATTGGGGTAAATAGTTATCTCCTTTTTTAGAATGACATAACTGAGACAAAGTGAAATATTAGAAGAAACATCAGTGAGCTCATTCAAATCTGAACACAGGTTAGAAAACTAATCCCAGTTAGTGCAATCTAGGCAGCCTTGAAAACTAGTAATACTATGGGCAGTATAATTTTTTCACTTTACTTTCTGATGGATTTCTAATCCAGATCTAGCTCATGCTGAGTCTCTAGCCATTCCAGAATCTTAGCTTCATTCCTATTTCTTCTCTTTTCAGCTAGGGTGTTAAAGGTATACATGAACGGATTTATAGCAGAGTTTAAAGGCAAGACAAAAATGGCCAGGATTACACTGATTTCCCCAGGGATACGTACACCAGCCAATGCTAGTAGTCCACACAGACCAATAGGAAACCAGCACATGAAATCTGTTACTGCAATAGTGATCAAACGTTGAGCTATGGTCATGTCCCGTGACACTTTGGTAGAATCTCCTTTCATAGAATTTTTCTGTATTGTCCAGTAAATGAGAGCTTGACCAGCAGAGACACATAAAAACAGAATGAAATTGAAAACAATCAGAACACTGAAAGAATAAACCCAACCTTTAAAGTCTTGTCTTGTAACTGGTAGTGGGACACAGATACCAGTATGTCCATAGAACTCCCAGTGTGATGTTGCTGGAAGCAATGGTAACATTGCTAAAAACAAGCCAGTTAACCAGGTCAGTAGACAGGCCACTGCTGCTGATGTTCTGCCAAACCTCATGTTACCGAAAGGAAAGTGAATGACAATGAAACGATCCAGTGTAATGAACCAGATGATCAAAGCTGACACCTCACTGGACAGCAGAGACAGAAAACCAGCCACCTTACAGGTCATACTGTGTTTCCATAGGTCATCATTATAAAAATATTGTCCACGGAACCATTCATCCGCCACACCAATGATGGTAATGTAGACCCCCATCAGAAAATCTGCCATGGTGAGGTTAGTAACAAACACACTGAAGCCACTAGAAGATGTCAAACTTTTAGCAAACAAACGAGCACAGCAACAAAAAACATTACCTGTCAGTGACAGACAGGCAACCAGCCACAGAAATCCTCGGTATGTCCAGGACTGCAGCAAATCTTCACAGGAAGAAAGTTCATCTCTTGGAGCAATGCATTCAGACACGTCAAAGTTATGGGGGAGTACATCATTTCAGCAAAGTTTGTAGTTTTGTGTGGATATATAACGCAGTCTGGAAAGAGATGTAAACATATCAGGTGGAAAAGTTTCAACAGGGCTGTTGTCCAGATGAAGTTCAGTTAACAGTGGTACGAACTTAAACCCAGCAGGGCTGATCGTATGAATAGAAGTTGAGGTAAGATTCAGTTTCTGCAGGTTAGGAAACAGTGAAAGCACTGTGGAATCCATCACAGTCAGTGTGGTGTAGGACAGATCTAGTGCTGTGAGTGAACTGAGCTGGTGACCCAGTAAGGGACCAGTGTTAAGAGAGATCAGAGGATTGTTAGACAGGGAGACTGTCTGTAAACTTTGAAAGCCAAGGAAAGATGTCATATTGATGTACTGCAGCATGTTCCCACCAAGATCAAGGAATTGTAAATTGAGCAAGTGCGTTTTTGGAATGAACTTTATAGAGCAGTGTGCAAAGACCACACCAATAAGCAGAGCATTGTTACTCACATCAGACAGTGTCATACCAGAGCCTGTAGCATCTAAGTAGCGGAGCTGAGGGAAGTAAGCTGCAGAGAAAGGCTGTGGACACAGAAATGTGTGACCCTGACAAAGGCAGTTTGTAGGGCATGTTACATTACATAATAACTCATCATCATTCATAGGGCAATGTGCCCAATCATCACACATGTGCTCATTGTGTACACATATTTTGGAATTTCTGCATCGAAAGAATCCTGAACATGCTAGTTCTTCACATCCCTCTTCATCCTGGTGGCCAATACAGTCATACATTGAATTACACCGTGTGTAGATAGGCAAGCAGTCATTAAATTCACCAGGACAACGATAGTGAGTGTCAGGACAGGGCTCACTGGAATCCATTGGGGAAGGGACAAAATATTTCAAGCCATCAAACTGAACAAGAACAGGAGAAGGATATGGTCTAAAAAACAGTTCAAATTTTAAGGAATAGTTTTCGTCTTCCTTGTTTGGGCAGTGTGACAAGTGATCACACACTTTGTTAAATGACAGACACTGACCGTTGGCACACCTAAACTGCCTGACACATGGAGGATGTTGACAGAAAGATTCATCACTCTCATCCAGACAGTCAGTGACAAAATTGCACACCAAAGTAAATGACAATTTTGTCACACCATCATTGCATGTAAATGTTGGAACTACAGAGTTGTGGTGGTCTGATAAATCAGATTCAGGGCTGTCTGACAACTGATCAGAAAAAACACAAGAAGACATGGTCTGCTGACCACATATCTGATACTGGTTGAAGCCACACAGAAGAAACGGTGTGTGTTAAATGACCACCAGGGCATTGTGTCAGAGACTGCCGCCCGTTGACAGTGGAAATCCTGTGCTGTTTACTGAAACACCCAGCAATCTCTGACTGCTTTTTTCTGTGTTGTTTTTCTCAAATTCACAAAATGCTCCGGCTTCAGTATCTTTGATTGCTGTGCATGACTGAAAAGATAAAGAGTGTGGGTACGGTTTTAAAATAAAACAAACTTTTTCTCTCTTGGTCATATGTTTATTATAGTAAAAAGAATGATGGACAACTGTTCTTGTCTTCTGAATAAGACTTCGTTCATACATAACAGGAAGCAAAGAGTCGACAGAGTACAAACCTGTCAAAAGACCCTTAAGTCTTTTTGGATGTATTTTTGTTTTGTGTCGAATTGTAGTGAACACATCATAAACACAGGCTGGCAAACTCAGCTGTCCCCCAATGGAATGACAATATTCCTTGGCCCTTTCAATGATGTCAGTGTTATAACTAACAAACCCAAGCAAACTGTCAACAATGGTGTAACAATGGTCACAGAGATCTATCATTCCAGGACACTGAGGACTGCTGTAGGGACAGTCACCTGTTTCATCCCGTCCATCCTCACACTCTATCTTCAGATTACAGGCCAGGTGGTGATGAAAGCTGGTGTAATGCTCTACAGAACAGTTCCACAAACCATTGGCTAATTTCACAGGCTGTTTATTCTCAGAGAAGAATGAGAAAAACAGCTTGAAACACACTGTATGTTTACAGTCTTGGCTGTCAACAACTAGGCTGAAATGTGTAGTGTTATACAGATGGGCAAAGTCTGACTCAGGGTTTCTTTTTCTCTTCCACACAACATACTTTTGCCCATCATCAGATTGTGCTGTTTGGCAGGTTGAGTGATAAAGGCGTACATCAGGTACACGCTCTACTACTTCTTTATAGCTGACCATTACTACATGTGAGGCTGGCACAGACAGAGTTTTACACACTGTTGCAGCACCAGTCAGATCACTGAAGTTTCTTCTCATGCTGATGTAACCAGAGTGTTGTACCATCATCACGAGATTAAAATGGTCTGTAAATTCTTTCAGTAATCTTTGATCTTTAGCCCTATCTAAAGCAAAAAAATGGAAAGAGCTCTGCAGGTAAATGCATAAAATGTTTAACACAATAAGTGAAGCCAAGAAAAATAATAAAAAGCCAATCATTGGAAGATGGTATTTTAAAAAATCAACCATTGAATTTTTATGTCAACAAGCCAGCTAGAGTAGTTGAGTTTCTTCTAATTGTCTTCTTTGAGCAGAGTGAATATACAGGGGATTTAAAATCCTTACAGACTAACCCTTTCTCAGTGTTTAGAAGAAAGAAGCAACAGTAAACAAACAAAATTAAAAAAAAAAAATCTTTTATATATAGATTGTACATTTATGCGCTAGAGTCTAATCATTCTCCATCAATGTTATATCCTATTGAGTAAAAGGCAGTTAAGGAAAACAAGTGGGGTTAATCACTTACAACTTCTCAATCAATAAAAATGAATTTTCAAAGATTCAATAAAAAAAAATTCACATAAAAAATAAACTCTAAGAAATAATGTCTTTCAATGGCAGCATTTTAGGTATTTTTGAGTCAAAACCATGCCTTTGGCCTGACCTCACTCAATTTTTGGCTCCTGGATGAGCCTTCATCAGAGGTCCTGGCAGTGATTGAAGCTCCACCCGGTGTGGTACCTTACAGTGAGACACTTTATGGAATTTAAAAGTGTCAATCCCATTCACAAGAATATTTGATATCCCTGTGGCCTTTTTAAGCTGCCATCAAAAGTGGCTGAAGTGGTAGGGGCACATTACATGATCATCTGGACCCGCGAAGACAGTCTTACAGGGAACAGTAAGGGGAGGGAGACAAAGAGGCAGACAGAGGAAATGATGGGAAGACATCAGAGATTGGACAGGCCTTGGGTGGAACGACATGCTACAGAGGACGGAGGACTGTGGGGAGTGGAGAAGGCTGGTTGCAGAATCTTCAGTTGTGCCCCTACGATCCACGGGACTACAGGACGGGTGAAGGTGAAGGAGAAGCTAAGGTCTCTGATGCCTCACTCCCCTATGACCGCATAATAATGTTATAGGAACACCTTTACCTTTACCAATGCATAACATCCAAAGTTTATCAGCCACCATGGCACAGTGATTTGTGCATTGCACTCCTAGGGGGGTGTATGGGATGCTTAAGGAGAGGTGGTACCTTTGTAAACCTGGCAGTAGCATCCCTCGGGATGGACGGGAGCACTGGTCCTCACTTGGCACTCAACTCTCACTTCTGGGTCC
Source organism: Stramonita haemastoma (assembly GCA_030674155.1). Taxonomy (NCBI): domain Eukaryota; kingdom Metazoa; phylum Mollusca; class Gastropoda; order Neogastropoda; family Muricidae; genus Stramonita; species Stramonita haemastoma. The sequence continues at coordinate 5,605 of JASPKP010008824.1, forward strand.
GGGTCCTTAACCCACCCATACCCCGGTAACCGCTTCTACTGGCGGGCGAAACGTTGTGAGGGGCTGGTGCATTCTTAATCACCAGTAGAAGTCTTGGAGAGGAGATGGGCGCCACCAAGCTTCCTCAAGCCCACTGCAAGGACATGATGAGAAAAGCAAAACAGAAACACATGCCAGATCGGTCGAGGCCTGGATCAACAACGACCGCGCTACCCACTGCAAGCCTCCAGGGTGGGAGTGACAAGTGTGCCACTGAGCAGAACAAACTCTAAAGCTTCCAGCTAAAGGGGTAACCATTGGTACATGGAATGTTAGGACTCTGTACCAAACAGGAAGAGTACAGGAACTCACACATGAAATACAGAGGTATAAATGGGACATCCTAGGGCTTGCGGAAGTCAGATGGATTGGCTTCGGAGAAACAACCACGCAAGACGGCCACAAGATATGGCACAGTGGAGATGAGAAACTACACCAACACGGAGTAGGCTTCATTGTCAGGAAAGACATTGTGTCAAGCATCATCAACTGCACACCAATATCCAGCAGACTCATCTCAATCAGAGTCTCTGCAAAACCCCAGAATCTCACCATCATCCAAGTGTATGCTCCAACATCTGACTACGATGATGACCAGATAGAAGAATTCTATGAAGAACTTGAAAACGTCATCTCCAAAACGCCCAAAAAAGACATCCTTATTGTGGAAGGCGATTGGAATGCTAAGGTGGGACCTGATGCCTATGACACCTGGGCAGGAACCACAGGATGCTTTGGACTGGGAGAAACAAATGACAGAGGACAGCGGCTGCTGGAATTCGCAAAGAAGCACAAACTAACTCTGGCTAACACACTCCACCCTCACAAGCCATCTAGAACATCAACCTGGCACTCACCAAATGGTCTGATTCATAATCAAATTGATTACATTCTGTCACCCCAAAGATTCAAATCCAGCATAAACAAGGCAAATACAAGAACATTCCCAGGAGCTGACATTGGCAGTGACCACGACCTTGTACTTACCACCATCAGGCTGAAACTGAAAGCAAAACAACAGCCAAAAAGCCCACGCATAAGATTCGACCTGGAAAAACTCAAAGACCCAACAGTGGTTGAGATCTTCCAAGCCAACATTGGAGGAAAGTTTGCCGCACTCACAGCCATTGACAATGATGTGAACACACTAGCCAACAACATCAAAGAAGTGCTAACGACAGCAGCAGAAGAAACATTAGGCAGAAGCAGAACAAAGAAACAACCCTGGGTGACAAATGAGGTTCTTGACCTCTGCAACAAAAGAAGAGAACTTAAGAAGCAAAAGTTCACAAGTCAAGAAGCCAACAACAAGTACATGGATAGCCACAGAGAAGTGAGGAAAAAGATGAGAGAAGCCAAAGAAGCGTGGATAGAAGAACAATGCAACAACATCGAAGATGGAATGGCCAAGGGAAACAGCAAAACAGCTTACAACACTCTGAAAGCACTAACTAAAACCACACAGCCTAAAGCCTCTGTTATTGAAGACAAAGAAGGAAATCTTTTAACGGAAAACAATGCCATCCTCCAACGCTGGATAGAATACTGTGAGGGATTGTATAACTACCCACTACGCCCAGATACCAACATAGTTTCCAACAAACCCCCTGAACACCAAGATAAAGACCCACCAATACTAAGGTGTGAAGTAGATGCAGCTATTAAACAATTGAAGAAGGGGAAGTCCCCTGGAATCGATAACATCCCAGCTGAACTCATAAAAAATGGAGGGAATGAAACAGCAAGGCGATTCACAGATCTTTGTCAGAAGATCCACGACACCAAAGAATGGCCAAAAGAATGGACAGTCTCTTGTAATACCCCTGCCAAAGAAAGGAAACCTCAAGCAATGTCAGAACTACAGAACCATCAGTCTCATAAGCCATCCTAGCAAGATCATGCTGCAGGTAGTCCTCAACAGACTGAAAAACCAAGCAGAAAAACTCCTGGCAGAAGAACAAGCGGGCTTTAGACCAAAACGCAGCACAATGGAACAAATTTTCAACCTGAGAATTCTGATAGAGAAGCATCTCCAACACCAAAAAGACTTGTACCACAATTTCATAGACTTCAAAAAGGCCTTTGACAGGGTATGGCATGACGGCCTCTGGCAAGTACTCAGGCACTTCAACATTGACAACTGCCTAATTGAAGTCATCAAACCTCTGTACAAGAATGCAAGAAGTGCAGTCTTCATGAACAATCACGTGGGCGAGTTCTTCAAGACCACGGTTGGAGTCCGCCAGGGCTGCCTTCTCTCACCTGTACTCTTCAACCTCTTCCTCGAAAACATCATGACAGAGACACTGCAAAACCACCACACTTCCATCTCCATTGGTGGAAGACCCTTTGCAACCTCAGATTTGCAGATGACATTGACCTCATGGGCAGCAGCAAACAAGAACTGCAAATCCTCACAGACAGTCTAACAGATCGAGCGAGCGCATTCGGCATGGAGGTCAGTACAGAGAAATCGAAGATCATGGTCAACAGCGTGAGTAATGACAGCACGGAAATAAAGATGAATGGAGAAATATTGGAAGAGGTGAGCCAATTCAAATACTTAGGCTCCATCCTAACAAAAGATGGCACATCAAACAATGAGTGAAAGCTCGCATTGCAACAGCAACATCTGCTCTAGTCATACTCCAGAGGGTCATCAGAAGCAACAACATCAGCTTCTGCACCAAATACCACCTCTACAAATCCCTCGTGATATCTATCCTCCTATATGGCTGTGAATCATGGACTCTGACAGCAGAGTTAGAGAGAGAATCCAAGCATTCGAGAACAAGTGCCACAGAAGACTCCTCAAAATATCATACAAAGAACACAAGACCAATAACTATGTGAAAGAAGAAATCAAAAAGCGTGTGGGCCCCCAAGAGCCTTTGCTCTTCACCATAAAGAGGAGAAAGCTGATGTGGTTTGGTCACACCACAAGACACAACACCCTAGCAAAAACCATCTTGCAAGGAACAGTCGAGGGCAAGAGAAGAAGAGGCCGCCAAAAGAAATCATGGGTTGACAACATCAAAGACTGGACTGCCCAACCCCTGCAACGCCTCCTACTAGCCACACAGGATCGTGAAGCATGGAAAAAGATCTCCGTTGCGTCTTCTCTCATGTCCCCCCTACGTCCTTTGGGACATGGGACTGAGTGAGTGAGTGATGACTCCTGGTTTTAAGTTCATGAGCTCAAATCCAATGTGCCATAAAAGTTGTTCAGACTCTGGCGGCTCCTATCCAGAATGAGTTTGCTATGGGCTTATTGGGAAGACTAGGATCATAGTGTCAACCTTCATCCACTTTACAGATGCAATTTTGAGAGTTGTTCAAATTAACTGACCAAAACAGCAGGTACATCATCTCTTGAGCCATATTGATGCCAAAATTTATTATAGCAGGAAATACAAGTATAGCCTCATCAATTAGTCATTTTCTCATATGATCATTCCATCATGTGCATATATCAATCATTTTGCAATAAAAGAAAACTGTCTTTGATTCAGGGTCCCCATTTGCTCTGGTCTCATCTCATTGTGACCTCAGTTTGATATCACTTCTGTGTCTCTGGTGAGTTAGTGTCAAAGCCATTGGGGTTGACAGGCCATGGTAAAAGGTCGTTAGAGGGATGTTGTGGTGACTACAATCCTGGATGGGAGTCTCACTCTGTCTGGCTCTGTTACTGAACTATATTTATTATTTATTTATTTATTTATATTTTATTTATTCTTTTATATCGAGGATAACAGAATAAGCAATCATGTGCTTTTTTTCATCCGGTCCCCGTGTGTACTCTGTTTTGTAATATTGTCATCTGTTCCCACCGGCACACGATGGCCTACTCTTACGAAAAGCGGAACAGGATTTAACGTGTGCGCAAGATGTTCTGCGTGCGTTTGCAAACGGGGCCTAGGTTTAAAGTCTCATCCGAAGGACTTTTGGGGAGAGTGGAGTCAGCACTGATGTTAACTCCAGGAGAAAGACACATATAGATGTCAGTAGGGTCCTTACTAGGTTGTATCCAGCATATGTTAGCTCAGAACAGGCACCATTGAACACCATTACATGCGAGGCGGCAGCAGTGCAGAAGCCCTATGGCTCATGTCGTCATGGCAGGCCCAACACTAATAAGCTCCCTGATTACTTTTGACCCTGAGAATACAAGCCTTGGTATGGTTTTGGAGGAGAAAATAGAAAATAGTGGTATTGGAACAGCAGCATGGGAATGTTTCAGAGGATGAGACAGCAAAAAGATGTTGATAGTTCACCCTCAATGTGGAAAGGAGTCAGATTGAATTTTATGCTGCTCTTTGGATACGTGCTTTTTGGAAAATATTCAAGATAAAAATTCTTTTAATCAAGAAATGACACTTTCTGCTATCCTATCTTTCTCACTTTTCATGGAGAAAGTTGACATGAAGGACAGTTCTTGTTGATCATTTTGTATAGACATGTATTTTGACAGTTCAAAAATATAAGCCCAGCCAGTTCTTTCGTGTCCATCTGACAATGGATATCATATGTGTCTTTCTTCATCGTCCCTCTGCTTATCAACAACACCTGGCTGCCCCAGTATCATTCAGATAGCTCAGGAGCAACATTCAGTCACGTGTGGTTACTATACTAGGAAGGTTACTGTACTAGGAAGGCCTTGTAGTTCAGGGTCCTTCCAATCCAGTGTTGTAGAATTGAACTACAAATTCTGTATTTGGGCCAGATGCCACGTGCTGATGGTCTTAACCACAGCATTTTAGGAAGATTACAAGTCAGCAGTATACATAGTATTTGCTTTTGTTGATACTAAATTATGTGTGCATTGTGATGGGCTGATAGCTACCATGACAGTGACAGTATGGCTGTTAGACACCCCAGCACAGCCAACACATCCATGATGGACTAGTGGTCTAGAGGTAACATATCGATCAAAAAAGCAAAAGGTCACAGGTTTGATCCCAGTTTTACCCAAAACGTTCCCCTTATCCACTGCATCATAAGAGGTGGTCTGGGTTGTCCTTCAAATAAAATGAGAAACTTAGATGCATTGTACAGTATGTATTCAATACTCATGAAATAATTCATGGCAACAAGAGAGTTGTCTAGCAAAATTTTTAGGAAAAAAACCAATCTCACAGGTAGACAAAGACATAAAACATAATCAGGAAGAATATCAACTGTATGGGTGATGTTGCTCCTGTAAAAACGCACTGCCTCAAGTGAGAGCAGCCCAAGTCCCATATACATAGATAAATTCTGCTGTAACTGAAAGGTGTATACAATACAATACAATACCATATGGCACATACGATACATTACAACGTAACACACACACACACACACACACAACACACACACACACACACACACACACACACACACACACACTGAGCTTGACCCAATAATGTAAATTTTATATGCACACTTTGATGGACTTTCC
>JASPKP010008825.1:0-5000 GCA_030674155.1 Stramonita haemastoma
TGCAAGTCCTACAAAGCAGACTAGGACAATTTTTTTTTTTTTTTTTTACAACCAAGCATTAAGAATCATTTGAAAATTAAGTTTGAAAAAGATCAGGAACTATTACCATTGTTGTCCTACAAATTTGATAATTATTTAAGTTGGGACTCCTGTATTTTCATAGAGTAATATTTCATTAAATCCCTTTCAAAAAAGAAAAAGAAAGCCTTCATGGAAAAAGTTAACATACCTTGTAACACTATTGTCTTGGATTTTTTTTTAAAAGGGACACTACTATAGAAAAATACAAGTTCTCAAAAATTTCAGTTATGCCACGAGTATATTTTTCAAATGTTCATTTGATCAGATTTTTTTTAATTGCGTGCAAAACATTTGCAGGCTATGTCCCACAAGAATCAAGGGAAATACGAAAAATGAAATTTACAAAATCAAGTACACATTCATTTGATCTTAGTGTAATACAGAGACTCATTTTATACTAGACCATGTCCTTCCATAACAAAAAAATATTGTCCTTGAACATTGTCAGCTTAAGTGCTGCACTGCTGTGCTTTGGTGACAAGTAAAATAATAGAATACATTTTCTTGGGAAAAATGAATAACAAGCCTATTAAAATATCCCGTTGTGTATTTATATTCTATTTAAATTATTATTCCGAGATTAAGGGAATAAACAGAACTCTTTCTTGTTTTTGCATCTAGACTTTGCATGCTTCCGGCATATAAAATTTTGTCATTTGTTTCCAAAACCCGAATTGGGATTTAACGTGTGGGCAAGATATTCTGCATGCATTCACACTCATCCGGATAATTTTCGGAGGAGTGGAGTTAACTTCAGGAGAAAAATCACCTGAAATTGCAGGCCCTAGTGACTGATGTAAGGATTGCGTAGTCCCGTGTTACCAGTTCCATTAGTTCTGGAGATGACTTGTCAGGAATGAGGTCAGTGGCACTTGATTCCAGTTCCATAAGTTCTGAACTTGCAGGCTCTGATGACTGGTGTCAGGATGTGTGGTCACTGACACTCCATTCCAGTTCCACAGTCCCTGAAAAGACAACGGCACATTTGTTGACATTCAAATTCTTAACTTACTTTAAAGTGTAAAATCGTCTGACTACATTTTTTAAACAACGCCTGGGGATTATTCTTTGCAGGTCAATGTCACAAGCCTGTTAATCTCAAAATAGTACATCTATTTGATGTTAGAAGATCGAATTTCTTAAAACACATTTTCATTATCAAAAGAGAGAGAGAGATAGAGAGAGAGACAAACAGACATACTGAGAGAGAAAGACAGAGAGACGGAGAGAGTGAGTGAGGGGGGCAGGAGAGAGGGGGGGAAGCGAGGAGAGAGAGAGAGAGAGAGAGAGAGAGAGAGAGAGAGAGAGAGAGAGAGAGAGAGAGACAGACAGACAGACAGACAGACAGACAGACAGACAGACAGACAGACAGACAGACAGACAGACAGACAGACTTACAGACTTACAGACAGACAGACAGACAGACAGACAGACAGACAGACAGACAGACAGAGAGAGAGAGAGAGAGAGAGAGAGAGAGAGAGAGAGAGAGAGAGAGAGAGAGAGAGAGAGAGAGAGAGACAATGACAATGACAATTGTTTATTGTCTCAGGCAAGATGCCCATTGACAAGGGGACAGTGGGAGGGGGACTGGGCACAAAACACAAAATGTCATATTCTGAAAACTTAATTAACAACAGCCCAAATAGTCATCATGTCATGGATTCCGTAACATGGTTATACAGGATAGATTCAGATCCCTTTTTTTTTTTTTTAAATGTATATAAGTTCTGATTAGCCCTTACAATGGAAACTGGTAAGGGGGACAAATTTCCTCTGCAAAACTGTACAGATTCAAAACATACATCTCACAACAAACTTGTCTGCAACAAGGCAATGTCTCTTCTTCATTTTTTTTTTCCCATGACTTTTGAAATTTTGCACCGCTAACACGTGATAAATTTGTAATAATCCATGCGGCATGTAGTGTACATCTCTCTCTCTCTCTCTCTCTCTCTCTCTCTCTCTCTCTCTCTCTCTCTCTCTCTCTCTCTCTCTCTCTCTCTCTCTCTCTCCCTCACACACACACATACACGCACACTCACACACACATTTTCTCCTTCTCTCTTACACACACACACACACGCACGCACGCACGCACACTCACACACTCACTCACTCGCGCACGCACACACGCACACACACACCCCTACACACATGTTCTTACACACACACACACACACACACACACACACACACACACAACACACACACACACACACACACACACACACACACACACACGTGCGCCCGCACGCGTGCATACACACACACATATTCACGTACATACACACACATACATGCATCCACATACATACACATACACTCATTCACAGCCACAGCCACAGCCACACGCGCATACACACACACACACACACACACACACACACACACACACACACACACACACACACACTCACACACACACACACACACACACACACACACACACACACACACACACACACACACACACATGGGCTATCCAAGCAAGAATCGAACTGCGTCCACTATCACATGCATCACATCAAGTCCGGCACTGATCCGATCTTTCAGACGCTCCCGGTCAGCAAGGGACCACAGCTTCAGTTTGCTGTACACAAAGCTTTCCTCGTTGGTCATCAGCCTGGTGTCCTTTTTCATGAACCAAAACAAATCCGGGGGGGTGTCACCAGCAGCTGTCCATTGGAAACGAAACACGAGATCGTCAGTTTCACAAATTATCGTGTCTGGATGCCGTTTGCTGGTGAACACGCGACGAAATTCCTGGTACTTCTGGGTGTCCCTCAGCCTCCGCTGCCTCCATTTGTCTGTCAGTTCAGCCACGTGTTTCTTGATGGCGTCGGCACTCGTTCCAACTGCCTGAACTTTCGCAAGAGGATCGTGAGAGAGAGAGAGAGAGAGAGAGAGAGAGGAGAGAGAGAGAGAGAGAGAGAGAGAGAGAGAGAGAGAGAGAGAGAGAGAGAGAGGAGAGAGAGAGGGAGAGAGATAGGGAGAGAGATAGGGAGAGAGATAGGGAGAGAGATAGGGAGAGAGACAGAGGGCGAGAGCGAGAGAGAGAATGAAACTAATGCGTCAGGAAAGCTGAATAAATCTTAACACTTTAGAAAGCCTGGCCCGAGATAGAATCAGAAAAGTGATGGAAGACAGAAGTAAACATCAACAATTATGTGGCAGCACACCTTTGCAGACTGATGACTGGTGTCAGCAATGTGAGGTCACTGGCACTTGATTCCAGTTCCATAAGTTCCGAAACTGCAGGCTTCGATGACTGGTGTCAGGAATGTGAGGTCACTGGCACTTGATTCCAATTCCACTGTCGCTGAGAATATTTTGTCACATTTGTTGACATTTAAGTTATTAACTAACTTAAAAGTGTAAAATTGTCTGACTGCATTTTTGAAACAAGCCTAGAGATTATTCTTTGCAGGTCAATGTCACAAGCCTGTTACGCTCAAAATAGTACATCTGATTTTAGAAGGTCGAATTTCTTAAGTTCTTAAAAGACATTTTCAGCACAAAAAGAGAGAGAGCGAGAGAGAGGAGAGAGAGAGAGAGAGAGAGAGAGAGAGAGAGAGAGAGAGAGAGAGAGAGAGAGAGGAGAGAGAGAGAGAGAGAGAGAGAGATTTGATTTATTCTTTTACATCGAAGATAATGGATTAGCACTCTTGTGCTTTTTTTTTACATCTATTCCCCGTGTGTATACAGTTTTTTTGGTAAATCCCGTCATCTGTTCCCACCAGCACACGATGGCCTACTCTTACGAAAAGCGGAACAGGATTTAACGTGGGCGCTAGATGTTCTGCGTGCGTTCGCACACGAAGCCTCGTTTTAAAGTCTCATCCGAAGGACTTTGGGGGAGAGTGGAGTCAGCACTGATGTTAACTCCAGAAGAAATCTCAACCGGAATCGAACCCGGGTCGTCAAATTGCGAGCGCAATGTTCTGACCACTAGGCTATCCGAAGGAGAGATAGAGATAGATAGATAGATAGATAGATAGATAGATAGATAGATAGATAGATAGATAGATAGATAGATAGATAGAGAGAGGAGAGAGAGAGAGAGAGAGAGAGAGAGAGAGAGAGAGACAGACAGACAGACAGACAGACAGACAGACAGACAGACAGACAGACAGACAGACAGACAGACAGACAGACAGACAGACAGACTAGAGACAGAGAGACGAGACAGACAGAGACAGAGACAAGAAGACAGAGAGAGACAGAGAGAGACAGAGAGGACAGAGAGAGACAGAGAGAGACAGAGAGGACAGAGAGAGACAGAGAGGAGACAGAGAGAGAAGACAGAGAGACAAGCAAGGAGAGAAGATGAGAGAAGGAGAGAGAGAGAGAGAGAGAGAGAGAGAGAGAGAGAGAGAGAGAGAGAGAGAGAGAGAGAGAGAGACAGAGACAGAGACAGAGAGAGACAGAGAGAGAGAGAGAAAGATACAGAGACGCACACAGCGAGAGAGAGAGAGAGAGAGAGAGAGAGAGAGAGAGAGAGAGAGAGAGAGAGAGAGAGAGAGAGAGAGAGAGAGAGAGAGAGAGAGAGAGAGGGGTGAGAGAGACAGAGAGAATGAAACTAATGCGTCAAGAAAGCTGAATAAATCTTCTTACTTTAGAAAGCCTGGCCCGAGACAAAATCAGGAAAGTGATGGAAGACGGAAATAAACATCAACAAGTATGTGGCAGCACACCTTTGCAGACTGATGACTGGTGTCAGCAATGTGAGGTCACTGGCACTTGATTCCAGTTCCATAAGTTCCGAAACTGCAGGCTCCGATGACTGGTGTCAGGAATGTGAGATCACTGACACTTGATTCCATTTCCACTGTCCCTGAAAACATACATCATATTCGTTGACATTCAAATTCTGATCTGATATTCTCCATTACATCAAAGTGGTAAATTTATCTGAC
>JASPKP010008825.1:7500-11080 GCA_030674155.1 Stramonita haemastoma
CACACCAGGTGATTGGGTCAGAACCCCGCATGAGCTATGATGCTTCGAGGGTGATGTTTACGGACACCAGGTGACAAGAGTCGCAACCCTTTAAGCTCTGTTGATGCCTTGAAGTTGCAGGTGGTGTTTTCGGACACCAGGCGATAGGGTCACAACTCCGCATGAGTTTTTCTGATGCTTCGAGGGTGGTGTTTTCTCACACCAGGTGAAATAGTCACATCCCCTCAAAAGTCCGGCAGTGGACAGGGTAGTCCAACAGAAAAGACCACAAGTCTGACAGAACTTCGGGAGCAACATTGAGTTAGAGCATGGGGGAATATGGAGATGAGCTTTGCATCTCTTCCCTTTTGTGAGCAATGTAAACGCGACTTTCACAGAGCCTCCTTTTAAGGGACATGCCCGTGGGCTGTGTAAGGCAGCAGCTACACAACCGGTGAATTTGCCTGCTCACCTCTATACATTCCACTGTATATTAAGTGGTTTTTCTTTCCGCAAATGCTCACTGCTCTCTCAAGACTTCCACGGAGGGTTTCTGATGTGGTCACTGTGTCATATAGACTGCATTCTGTTGCAGACATGTCCACTACGTTACCGGACTTCGAGCACAGTCCTGTGGGATCTGAAAGTATGCAACCGTATGCATGAATTCTACGCGTGCGAGGGAAACGGAATATCCCTATTTTGAAGACGAAAGCATCTTCAAATCTCAGATCCCAAGTGAACAAAGCCCTTCAGGGCCTTGTTGAAGGTTTCCTTTTTCCTCCATCCTCTATCCTTCCCTAACAGGGTCCTTGACATAAAAAAATAGACCAAAAAAAAAATCAATCATGTGGACATATAGTTCAGAGGTCTTGTCTCCCGAGTTCATCTGACAGCGTTGTCGTCATAGCTTCTGTGGTGAGAAGGTTCCATGACATTTGGGAAATGTCTGATGATAAAACCAAACACAAACATTCTCTAATAAAAACCAAAAATAAATTGTATGTGCGTGTGTGCGTGCGTGCGTGTGTGCCTGAAAGAGTATGTGTGTAAGCGAGTGTGTGTGTGTGTGTGTGTGTGTGTGTGTGTGTGTGTGTACGTGCGTGCGTGTGTGTGTGCGTGCGCCCGCGCTCACGGAAATGTGTCAACCTCAAATTTTTACCAGCACTGAAGTTCAAGTGCGCGTCACCCGGTAAAACGAACCCCATTTGAAGCCCACGTACCGATTTCCAATTCCGTAAAGACAAAACAGACCTTCCCGTATGACAGTTTCTGAACAGAATCATATGTGCTTGAATTCTTCAACAAAAAGCAGCCCTACTCATGTCCCAACAGTTTATTAGGACACTACAATATCACGATATTCAGCCAAGCCGTATTGAAGCGGAAAGTATAGCCGATGTTTCTGTTGGGCGTTTTACAATAACAGAGACGTCATCTATCCACCGCAGAAAGAGGTAGACAACAGAGGCCCAGCAATCTTTCCCTAATGATCGACTCCCGCAGTAACGCGGTGTAACACGAAACGAGCAGTGCAAGTCCACAACACAAGTGTTCCGTGACAAGTGGACATTTTGTGAAAAGCTCCGCACTTTTCAAAAGTTCCGCACTTTTGCTAGTTGGTGGAGTGCTAGTTGGTGGTTCCGGGGCTGGTTCCAGCGGCACTAGCCTATTAAAGCTTACAGTAATTATTCTGATCAAAGTATTGTCAAATACGCTGTCGATTTCCTTGATATTAAACTTAATTTTGTAGAAGATTCCCCTTAAAAAAAAAACAACCCCCCCCCCACGAAAACCTAAGCAATGGAGTGACAGAAAAGCATACAGAATATAGTTTTGTCATGATAGACATTCACACATTGTGACAAAATATGACTTTATTAGCAACAGTTTAGTTATTTTGTTTTTGTTCTTGGGTACGAGCTACAAAGTTGCAACCCTCTTTATCCACAATTAGTGGCATTCCCACTTTGGAATGGTGTTAACACCTGTATGCATGCCTTTATTGTTGGGTTTTTTTGGTGTTTTTTTGTTTTTTTTTTTTTTTTTTGGGGGGGTAAGATTTTTAAAGCTCATCCATTCCTACTCTCACGAAATGACCTCTTCCGAAAGGCAGAACCCCTTAACTTGTGAGGGGGGAGTTCAGCATACATAATGCACACAGGACTTCGGTGTGTAGTCTGATCTAAAGGACTTTTGGTGTGTGGGGGGGGGGGGGGGGGGGGGTCGAGTTGGTACTGTTAACTCCAGGGGGAAAATCTCGAATGGGCGAATCAATGGTGGCTCGATCCTAGGTGTCTGGCCACAAGGGCAACACTAACACTAAGCTATACCGCCCCCTAACAAATGCATAAATGGGCTTGTTGACTTTAATTTAAAAAAGGAAACAGGCCACCTACAAAGACGACAGTTGCATGCCGTTCAACAAATTTAGATTCCAAAAATTAAAATTAATCACCTATTAAACAAATAAATATAACACTGCCACTGATAATATTTTATAGGACAAGAATAAAATGTCATGGAAAGAAGGAAATCCGAAAAGACATGGAGGGGGGAGGGTGCAGACAAAGTAAAAGAGGGAAGGAGAAAAAGTGCAAGATGGAAAGGGAAAGAGGGAGGAAGAGAGAAGGATAGAAAGAGGGATGGAGAGAGACACAAAGAGGGGAAGGATGAAAGAAGAGGGTTGGAAGAGAGGAGAGAAGGAGGGAGGGGGAGGGGGGGTCATGCATGTGTATAGCAACTGTAAAATGTATGAACATGTCGGTTTTGGGAGGGGGGGGTGTTTAATTTTTTCTAGGTAAATGCGCTACCTAAGAATGCGATCACGGCATACACAAAAACCAGGTAAGATAGCACAAGAATAAAAACAAATACTTTAGAACAAAATGAAAAAAAAGATAATGGGTATGTCTTTGTTAGTTAATTTATGAAAAAAAAAATCCTGATAAATTATAAAACAGCGAAAATAGTTACCTGTCTTCGACATTTCCAGTTTCCATCTCCTTGTGCTCTCATGTTATGTGGCTTCCTTCTTTCCTTTCACTACCGCCTTCATCATTAAGATTCTGTAGACTATAAGGGGGGGGGGGGGGGGGGGGCGGGTGCTTGAGTATGAAGATTCTGTAGACTGCCCAGGGGGGTGCTTGAGTATGAAGATTCTGTAGACTGTCGAGGGGGGTGCTTAGTATGAAGATTCTGTAGACTGTCGAGAGGGGTGCTTAGTATGAAGATTCTGTAGACTGTCGAGGGGGGTGCTTAGTATGAAGATTCTGTAGACTGTCGAGGGGGGTGCTTGAGTATGAAGATTCTGTAGACTGTCGAGGGGGGTGCTTGAGTATGAAGATTCTGTAGACTGTCGAGGGGGGTGCTTAGTATGAAGATTCTGTAGACTGTCAAGGGGGGAAGGAGGTGCTTGAGTATGAAGTCTGAAGATGAGGGAGGAGGGATGGGGGAAGGGGTGGGTTTAGGTCACCGTGGGAATGTCGAACCTTCCAGAATGGGGCTGAGAGCAGATTCTGCAGGAAGGCTGTTGCACTCTGTGGGCCTGGGGAAGAAGGATGTCTGTCTGTAGAGTGCCTGCCCTGCAGCAGTGTGGGAG
>JASPKP010008826.1:0-7500 GCA_030674155.1 Stramonita haemastoma
GGGACTGGATGTAAAAAAAGCACAAGAGTGCTTATTCCATTATCCTCGATATAAAAGAATAAATAAATTTAAAAATTTATAAAATAAAACTTTGTCCACGATCATCAACATGGCACTTTCTGGCAAGTTTGTCTGTGGGTGGCTTGTTGCCTGGCCAATACACAGATCAGTGAAGGTGATGGATCAACTCAGTCACTGTTGATCCTATAGCAGGTGGCAGGCTTACCTTATTTATTTATTTCAAGGATGATGAAATAAGCACTCATGTGCTTTTCTTACATGTATATGGCAACGTTCTGGTGGCTCCTGCGACGGCACTGGAACCATTTGTATCAGTCACTGCCTTTCCAATGGATCATTCCAGTGGTGTGGAGGAGGGGGGGTGTGGGGGGGTCTGCTGCATGGGGAACAATTTGCCCTCCATACATACTTACCCAGGCTTTGCACTCTGAAGTCTAGAGCGCAACTCCATAGTCTTCTGAGACTGATGGGTGCCTACTACTGCTTTTTTACATCCAGTCCCCATGTATGTCTGAATCATGCTCTACTCCCCCTGAAAGTCCTCAGGATGAGACTATAAACCCAGGTCCCCTGTGTGAACACATGTAGAACATCTTGCTCACACGTTAAAACCTATTCCGCTTATCGAAAGAGTAGGCCATTGTGTGCCAGTGGGAACTTATATCCCATACACATGAGGGCTGGATGTAAAAATAGGACACGAGTGCTTATTCCATGATCCTCAAAATAAAGTTTAAAAAAGGATTAATTAAAAAAAAGTGCATGTATGCACATTTGCACACTGACATGCATGCACACAAGTATACTCACTTGTACACACACATGTTCTTCAAAAGTGACACAGTTTTTAAAAAATTTCATCATTATTTTTTTTTGTCTAATATCACTAGTATGGGTGAAGAGAAAGAACACAAAGAACACACACACACACCCTCACTACACACACACACATATATACACACACACTCAACACAAAAGAATGATAGAAAATGAAACAAACCACGAATTTGTTCACAATCAATAAAATTCATTATTTCATTCATTGCATTGGTATAATCATCACTGACAGAGATTCACTATCAATTGTCTTTAAAAAAAACCACACACACACACACACACAAAAAAAAACCAGCAAATGATATGCCACTAAAAATGTGACATTTCATTAATACCACATGATTTATCAGCTGTAATCAATTTAAACATCATTTCTGATTGTTTATGCAAAAGTGAAGTTTTCTTCACTTCACACACACACATCAAAACACACAACACACACACACACACACACACACACACACACACACACACACACACACACACACACACACTCACACACACACACACACACACGCACCCCCCACACACACACACACACACACACCCTCCCCCCACACACACACACATACACACACACAACACACACACACAACACACACACACACACACACACACACACACACACACACAGTGACAACCCCCCCCCCCCACAAACACACACATCCACACACACTTTAAAAATACATGCATGATATGTTTCCTATATTACTGCAAAGCATCATGATCTTTGGTACATCTGAAGAAAACCAGTCTCAATCTTTAACTCACTCCAAACCAGGCAGTTAGGAGTCTAACTTTCCTCCACATACTGAGCGCTGTAAAGGTTTGAAAAAATAAAACAACAACAACAAAAACTCTACCAGACACAATCTTGAAATGTGGACACAGGAATCCTAATATATTGAAAAAAAAAAAACTGAAAAATTTCACACTTGTTGCTACTAGGGTTTTTATTTTATTAACAGGAGAACAAAATAGTATTTGATCACACTTACACAAATGTGGGCTAGAAAATAGCCCTTGAACTGCGACATCATTAGCTTAACAAGAAAGTCAAAGTTACTCTAAGATAATGAGACATCATGATGGGTACACTTGATTAGCTCTGCTCACACCAATATGAGCAGGAAACGTTTTTGAAAACAGAATACACCATCGCGGTTGTTAGGATGAAACAGTTTCGCGAGCAACGTCTGCGGTCATGGATGTTAGCAGGCAGTGAGATAAGGCACAAAGAAATCACAAGGCCAAAGGTGTCGCTTGTATCATCATTTTCATACTTCAATCATACTGACTGCCTATATAACAAACAAAGGTGTCACTTGTATTATCTTTATCATACTTCAATCATACTGACACCTGTATAACAAAGGTGTCACTTGTATCATCATTTTCATACTTCAATCATACTGACGCCTGTATAACAAAGGTGTCACTTGCATCATCATTTTCATACTTCAATCATACTGACACCTGTATAACAAAGGTGTCACTTGCATCATCATTTCCATGCTTCAATCATACTGACACCTGTATAACAAAGGTGTCACTTGTATCATCATTTTCATACTTCAATCATACTGACACCTGTATAACAAAGGTGTCACTTGTATCATCATTTTCATACTTCAATCATACTGACGCCTGTATAACAAAGGCCAAAGGTATTGCTTGTATTATTACTTCCATACTTGAATCATATCGATTACCTGAATCATAAGTTGTAAGTGTCCCTTGTATCATCGCTTTCATACTTCAATCATATCAACTGCCTGTATAACCGGGCCGAAGGGATTGCTTGCATCATCATTCTCTTATATTTCAATCATACCTACTGCTTATATCATTAACTCTTATACTTTAAAAAAAAAAAAAATTTTAAGTAAAAATGAATTTTTAAAAAACCTCTTATACTCCAATCATACCTACTGCATATATCATCATTCCTATACTCCAATCATACCTACAGCTTATATCATTAACTCATACTCCAATCATACCTACAGCTTATATCATTAACTCATACTCCAATCATACCTACAGCTTATATCATTAACTATGATACTCCAATCATACCTACAGCTTATATCATCATTCTTATACTCCAATCATACCTACTGCTTATATCATCATTAAAACACTCCAATCATACCTACAGCTTATATCATTACCTCTGATACTCCAATCATACCTACTGCATATATCATCATTCTTATACTCCAATCATACCTACAGCTTATATCATTAACTCATACTCCAATCATACCTACAGCTTATATCATTAACTTTTATACTTCAATCATACCTACTGCTTATATCATCATTCTTATACTCCAATCATACCTACAGCTTATATCATTAACTTTTATACTCCAATCATACCTGCTGCTTATATCATCATTCTTATACTCCAATCATACCTACTGCTTATATCATCATTCTTATACTCTAATCATACCTACAGCTTATATCATTACCTCTGACACTTCAATCATACCTGCTGCTTATATCATTAACTCAGATACTCCAATTACATCAAATCACCAGAGAGACAGCAATCATGACCATTTCTGAGCACAGCCAAACAATCATGACAATTTCCAAGGATGGCCAAACAATCACAACAATTTCCATGCACGACCAAACAATCATGACCATTTCTGAGGACGGCCAAACAATCACGACTATTTCCAAGGACAGCCAAACAATCATGACCATTTATGAGCACGGCCAAACAATCATGACAATTTTTTAGCACAGCCAAACAATCACAACTACTTCCGAGGACAGCCAAACAATCACGACAATTTCCAAACACGGCCAAACAATCATGATTACCACCACAATCATCACACTCTCCCCTCCTCCTCCTCTTCCTCCTGAGATTGATGACTCAGCAAACTACGAAAGCTCTCCGCAACAGCCAAAGGCGCCACCACCGACACATGCACTTCGTTCACACTCTCCGGCCTGGAAAAACCGTCCCCTTTCTCCCAGTGTGATGGTGGTAGTAGGGGAGAGGAGGTAGGTCCACACACAGAAGACTCCGTGTCTTTCTCCCTTGAACCAGCAGAGAAGTCTGAAGAACACGCCCCAGGTTGGTCGGAGTTTGATGCCACATCTCCCTCTGTTGTCGTTGTTGTTGTTGTTGCTGTTGTTGCTGGGTGTTGGTGGTGGTGGTTGTAGGCTTGGGCGGCCATGTTGGCTAGATGGGCGGCTTCGGCTTTGCCGGTTTGCTGCACCATGGTGTGGAAGGTGCCGGAAGCGTTCTGCAGCAGAAGGTGGGGGGCTTCCATCTCCACCACCTCCCCCTCTGATAATACCTGGTGTCACACATACATACACAGAGAGTCATCACACACACATATACACGGTTCGTGCTAGAATTTTTTAAAACCGGTACTGCGAGTTGCCATTTCAGAGATATCTTGACCAACTCCCCCAAAATCGATCCCCAGAAAATAAAATCCGGTATGTACTGTGAACAAAACGAAACTATTCAGTGAGGGGGTGGGGGATGGGGGGATTGTTCGGCAGCAAAACTAAATCTAAATTGAACGCAAATCTCTCAGACTTTGACTGCCGTGCTGCTGCCACTCGCTTCTTGGGCACGAAGCCACTCAGGAAATAGGATTTTTTTTTCTAGCGCCTGTGCCACTGTCCGTGTCAGTCTGTTGTTTTGCATGGCATCATTCGTGAGACTTATATTCTTTCTTGTTTCTATGCTTAGCGCTCATCTAGATCTTTCGTTCAATCTAGATTTAGTTTTCGACTCCTCTCTCAAAGCAACGCGCAAATTCATAGTCAAAGACCCTCGCTATTCGCTTTTCGTAAGAGCAGGCCATCCTGTGCCCGTGGGAACAGATGACATTAAATTATTTTACAAAACTGCATACACATGGGGACTGGATGTAAAAAAAGCATAGGAGTGCTTATTCCATTATCCTCGATATAAAAGATTAAAAGAATAAAGAATAAATAAATCTAGGCCCCATTTACTCATTGTGAATGGAAGTTACTGTCATGCCGAGAAGAGCGCGAACCTCTATTCTTTCACAGTAAAGCTTGCTGTTCTGCGTGCTAGGCTAATAATGATGCTGGTGCCAAAGATGTTCGTCGGAAGGGGTGGTGGTAGGAAGGGGTAGGTGCGTAAGCACAGTACAGGCGCATGACAGACTGTCAGAAAATGTCACTTCAGACTTTTTTTTTGAGACGGAAATCTAATCGGTCACAGGCAAACAGAATTGGTACGCCGTACCGGCTGCTTCGAAAATTTTCAGTATTCCCTGTTTACAATCGGTAAAATACCGACAATTACCGGTTATCGCGAACCCTGATATATACATATTATATATATACTCACACACACAACCAAAGTTTCAAGCAGTCTGCTAGCTCTCTTCAGAAAGAAAGACTAAGGAGGAATACATTCACTCTCTCTCTCTCTCTCTCTCTCTCTCTCTCTCTCTCTCTCTCTCTCTCTCTCTCTCTCACACACACACACACACACACACACACATATATATATATACACACACACGCACACACACATACAGACAGACACACACATATATATACTCATGCACGCACGCATGCACGCACACACGTAAAAATGTGTGTCAAAAAGACGTTTAAAAAAAAAGCATATGATTGCTTATTTCATTATCCTCGATATAAAAGAATAAGTAAATAAATAAATAAATAAAATAAAAAAACACACACATGCAAGCGTGCACACACACACATACCCACACACACCTACCCACCCCCCCACACACCCACCCCACTCCACCCACCCCACCCCTCCACACACACACACACAAACACACCATCACTCTGTGGCAGTCCATGATAGTATGCAGACAATGAGCCAAAGTCGAATGTATCCCTTCATATGGAAGGACGTAAAACTGAAGACTACTACCACTACTACTACCACTACTACACTACACTACTACACACACACACACCCCACCAACAAACACACCCACACACACCCACACAACATACACACAAACAACAACCCCCACACACACACACACACACACATGCACAACACCCCCCTCCCCCCCCTCCTCCCCCCCCCCCCCCCCCCCCGACACACACACCATCACTCAGTGGCAGTCCATGATGGTATGCAGACGATGAGCCACAGTCAGGACAGTGCAGTCCTTGAACTTATTCCATTATTCTCGATATAAAATAAAATAAAAATAAAAAACCACCCCCACACACACACCCCCCCCACCCACTACACCCACACACACCCCCACCCCACACACCCCCCCTCCCCCACACACACGCACCATGACTCGGTGGCAGTCCATGATGGTATGCAGACGATGAGCGACAGTCGATGGTAACACTTTATTTGGAAGGACGTAAAACTGAAGACTACTACTACTACCACTACTACTACTACTACTGCTACTACTACTACTACTACTGCTACTGCTACTGCTACTACTACTGCTACTGCTACTACTACTACTACTACTGCTACTACTACCACACACACACACCCACATACGCACCATGACTTGGTGGCAGTCCATGATGGTATGCAGACGATAAGCCATAGTCAGGACAGTGCAGTCCTTGAACTTATTCCATTATCCTCGATATAAAATAATAAAAAAAATTTAAAAAACACCCACACACACACACACACCTACCCCCCCCCCCCCCCCCACAACCCCCCCCCCCCCTCCTCCCACATACACACACCATGACTCTGTGGCAGTCCATGATGGTGTGCAGACGGTGAGCCACAGTCAGGACAGTGCAGTCCTTGAACTTGCTGTGGATGGTCTCCTGGATCAGCTCGTCTGTCCTGCACACAGCACACAGCATTCCTTCTTCTCTAGTCCTCGTCCTAATCGCTTTGTATTGTGTTGGGTTGGGTTGGGTTGTGTTGTGTTGTGTTGTGTTGTGTTGGGTTGCATTGTATTGTATAGCATTGCATTGTATCACATTGTATTGTATTGCTTTGTATTGTATTGTAATGCATTGTATTATGTCGCATTGCTTTGTATTGCACTGTATCACATTGTATTGTATTACAGTGCATTGTATCACATTGTATTGCACGACATCGTATTGTATTGCACTGTATTACATTGTATCATTGTATCGTATCATATTGTATTGCATTGTATCGTATTGTATTGCAGAGTATCACACTGTATTGTACTGCATTGTATCACATTGTATTGTATCACACTGTATTGTATTGCATTGTATTGTACTGTCCCCCTATGGGGGGGGGGGGGGGGGGGCACCTTCTTTCTGCCTTCATGGTCCATTCTCCTGCCTTTTCTTTTTCCCCACAAAGACTTAAAAGAGAACAATTCTCTCCCACATCGAAGTCGGATGCGTTGGGCCTGACTTGTCAGGCGCTTAACTACAGCGCAACACATTTTCACTCATATGACAGACAACAGTAGTTGCTGTCTGAGCGTTCGACAACAAAGAAATATTGTATTGTATTGTATAAGAAGGAAGACTGAAGGCGATTCAGACCTTCACCAGCCTAACAAGTCAACTGTGAGGTTCTGGGTTCAATTCCCAGCCTCACCCTTTCTCCGCAGTTGGACAGAAAATTCGAACTGAACGTGTGTGTGCGTGCGTGCGTGCGTG
>JASPKP010008827.1:0-11078 GCA_030674155.1 Stramonita haemastoma
GAGGAGGGGAGTGATGAGTGAGGGGTGGGGTGTGGGGGGAGGGGGGTTTGTGTGGGTGGTGTGTGTGTGGGGTGTTGTGTGTGTGGGGGGTTTGTGTGAGTTACATCATGTATTGTCACTGTGTCAGGGGGTTGTGGAATAAAAAAGATTTTTATTGGGGGTAAAAGATTAAGTTTACACTACTCTGTGTGTGTGTGTTGTGGTGTGTGGTGTGTGTGTGTGTGTGGTGGTGGTGTTGTGTGTTGTGTCCTCTGTGTGTTTGTGTGTGTGTTTGTGTGGTTTTGAACCATTTTTTTTTCCCTCATCACTGAGTCATCTCTAAAAAAAAAAGAAAATCCTCATCAGAATGCATCTTCTATACCATATAAAAATTAACATTTAAAATGATTTATAATCAAACTGTAGTAATTACACATACATTATTTTAAAGAAATAAAACTAATAATTTGCAGTAATTTTTAAATGATTTCGTGCAATATGATCTCATCAAAGGTAAAATAAAGACTTTTTAAAAATAGAATTTAATGGCAGGATTAAGAAAAATGACTTCAGCCTTTTAGGACGACATGATCTGTCCTGAATACAGTGTGCACTGGATGTGTATGATTTAGTGTCATCCTCCCTCCCCTGATCACTGATTCACTCACTATTTGATTATCAAGAAAAAATTTTTATTACACTTGAAGTTAAGCTACAGCCTACACCCAACCAGCTTGACTGGCAATACATCATGACATAGTATTGGTAAGTACTATGGGGGGAGGGAGGGGAAGGGCAGGGGCAATTCTGGTTATTTATATTGAATGATCACTACAGGACATGTCACATGTAAATACAATTTGACTCAACTCATTTCAGACTGAGGTCAGTGTTCAAGACACTACAGTAACTGCTGAATGAGTGTTGTCAATACAGAAAATACCCATCACGGGATACCTAAAATCGAACACACTGTACTGCATCCTCATCGGCAATTTAATTTTTAAAAATTTACATTCACACACCCCACACTGGGGACAGTCAGTCTGAAAGAAAATCCAGAAGTTAACCCGCTGCGTGCCGACAGTAGGCTCATCATTATCAAGTTTTGATTGTTAACACCATCTTTTTGAGCTAGTTCTGCAGGAGACACCTTTCACTTGACGATGTTATCAAAAGATCGATGCTATCAAAAAATCGTGTCAAAGCCAAAAAAGATAAACGAAACTGACCTGCAAGAGGTGAAACAAATCGAAACCAACAGTGGGCATTCATTGGTTATGTGTTTCAAATTGTTTTGAGAACGACCACTTCCATTCGTCTGTGCCGCCGTATTCCAACCAATGAACAACTGTTTCCCCTTTTCTGAGATACCCCTAGTATAGGCTTAAGCGATTTTTGCTCTTCGACGATAAAAATAAGAATGTTTCCATTTGAGGTTTTAATCCGTGCAATACAAACTACCATTATTAAAAAAATCAACCTTATGTTTGTTTGTTTTCAAAGCATTATTTTATCATGATTACATTTAGCAAAAGACATTTGCAGCCTGTGGGTTAGAGAGTAATCAAAATGGCTGACGGAGGGAAGCATAAAGTACGACTGCTCGGGAAACATTGGATGGTATGTTAGGCTACTGCTTGACGATGCATCAGTGCATTTGTTTACGATTAGCAACTCAGGCAAGGCTAGATTATTTAAAGATGCCGATACTCTAAACATAAGAAAACATCTAGACACCAATATCCTGTGGAGATGCCATTTGGACCATTGACAGCACTCCACTTTCTGGAAAGTCGTGATAGGAATACCCCCTATCCACCCTCCCTATTCGAAATCGGTTTGCGCTGGCAACACATCTATGCCTAATTTCCCTAGCCTAGACCTGGGCGTAATGAATAGGCTTGTCAGAGGGCAGTGGTTGCGGTCTGAGCATTCAAACACGACGATCTAGGACTCTAGTCTAGGCCTATGCCTCCTCCTCACAGCCCCTACACCCACATGGAAAATCTCTGCTGTGACGTAAAATTTACAATAAAATCAAATTTACAATTCAACATATAATATAATAAATATATATAAAATATATATATAATATATTATATATATATATAATATACAGAGAGAGAGAGAGAGAAAAGAGAGAGAGATGCCTGTTTGATGTATCATACATGATAAGATATTTTAAAAATAGCATAAGATCATTTAATGAATGTGATGATAATGATGCAGAAATCATGCAAACCCCCCATCCAGTGTGTACAATTCATAGTAAAGTTCTAGTTCAAAAATTTTAAAGTTACAAACTTACTTTAAATATAATTATACTATGTCTGTCTCCAGTGAAACGCATCCATGGCACAGTGTTTTCCAAAGCATGAAGAATGAGGTATTACAAGTTACAACATCCACAAACATCCTTACTCTGGGTATTTCCAGAGTGCTAAACTACACAGGGAATGCTTTACAATCTATTATGACTTCAAGAATAATAATACAATTTTTAAAAGTTTAAAAAAAAAAATTAAAAAGAAGCATGCACTGATGCAGACATACCATACTTTTAGTGAACGTAGGATTTGAACCAATGGCCCAAAATTCAATTTTGCAAACCGGAATCATACTGATACTAGTGATAGTGATACATAGTCATACTGGTCATACATAGCCGCTGCTGTAGTCTAGTGGCCAGGGCGTTGGACTCGTAATCTAAAGGTTGCGGGTTCGATCCCAGCTTTCAGCTATAACGTTGTCCCCTTTGGAAAAAGGGCACTTTATGCTATTTTCTCACCCCCCCCAGGTGTAATAGGGGTACCAACCTTGTGTTGGGGGTTAACTCTGCGATAGACTGGCGTCCTATCCACGGGGGAGTCTATGACTCTCAGTCACTTAAACCGCCACAGAAACCGGGAATAAGCACCGGCTTGATGACCTTAGGCTCGGGACAAAACTTTAACTTTTTTAACTGGTCATACTCAGAGTATTGATCATGATGTCATTTTTGGTTTAGTCTAGATATTAACTTTTGGTGATGTCTTTAAACGTGATTGTATCTTACTGTCTTACTTAAATTTGAGTTTGATTAAAAAAATTTTTTTTTTCAGTTTACTTTTATTGTTTTAACAGGATTTTCACTGTTGTTGATGACCTCTCTCTCTCTCTCTCCTCTCTCCTCCTCTCTCCTCTTCTTCCCTCTTCTCTCACCTTCTCTCTCTTCTCTCTCTCTCTCTCTCTCTCTCTCTCTTTCTTTTTTTTCTTTCTTTTCTGTGTGATTTTATGCAGTTCTGGTGGAGATGTCCCAGACTGCTGAACACGGGGCTGGATGCAGACACGCGGGCACTATTGTCCGTCTCTGTGAGAATGGAGTCAACCCGGGAAGCACTGGCTGTTTGTTGTTCAGGAGTTGAGGAGAGAATCAGCTGTAGTCAGAGTAAGTTTAATAGTCAGATGATCATGATTTGACAGGTCTGTCAATATCAATAACTATTAGACTATCTTAATTAAACCCTCTTAGTCTTAGCCCTAAGGGATTTGCCTGGATTGAATTATTGCCCCCCTTCAGTCCTGAACCAGGGTTTGCTGGGATTTACATACAGTAGATTTCCATCACTGGATTTACACACAGTAGATTTCCATCACTGGGATTTACACACAGTAGTTTCCATCCACGCTGTGACCCCTCACTAATTTAGTCATTGTTACCTACATCATGTCAAAGTTCTATCAGGCTAGAGGAACAAACCTGCTGTGTGTTTGGGAAGTAACTGATCTGCTGGGATGTACTAAGGAGGAAAAGGCCCGTGAGCATGTGTGCCTGACCTGATTTCAGGATGGAATACAGCATCTAGGGGCAATTTTGTTCAGAGAATCCGAATGCAA
This sequence comes from Stramonita haemastoma, assembly GCA_030674155.1. Classification (NCBI taxonomy): domain Eukaryota; kingdom Metazoa; phylum Mollusca; class Gastropoda; order Neogastropoda; family Muricidae; genus Stramonita; species Stramonita haemastoma. The sequence goes on from JASPKP010008827.1 coordinate 3,859, forward strand.
GAGGTTAAGGTTTTCAGTTATTTTTGTGGTTAGTTTTCAACACATCTTGAGCTTGATTTTGGGGGTCTAGAAGTAATTCTGCCAGTTTGAACCTCCACCTCTAGAACCTTGAGTCATGTCTTGTTGCTGGTCTTGGATGAGGGAATAAACCAAGATCCTATGTGCTGTACACATTTAGCACATGTATGTAACAGAAGCCACAGCAATTAGATGATTGTCCCTGGTAAAATAAAGTGGGAGGAAAAACCACTGACATAATCAGGAAAGAATACATTATTTATAAACAGAAAATAAAAAAAGGGGGGTCCGCTCTTTTGGCAACTCTATAAACCCTAGGCCAGAGCAGCCCCTATTTCTTGCAGAGAAATTTGCTTTGACTGAAGATGGTAGCTGTTGGTTTGGGGTTTTTTGTTTTGTTTTGTTTTGCGTTTTTGATTTGGTTTTGGGGGGGGGGGGGGGTGGGGGGGGGGGGGGGGGGGGGGGGGGGGGGTCAATTAATATCATGTATTAATACATAGTACAATACACTGCTGCCAGCTGTTCCATGATGGTAGGGGGGTTTAAGGGTGTGATATTTTGTGCATGAATGACGGTACTTGATTACTGCCTTTGGCAGTCTCTGATGTATTTTATGCATTTTACATTTAATTTTCCATAGTTGTTGGTCCCTTCATTTAACGTCCTTCCACTAAATAGTGATATCAAATAAAGAAGTGTGTGTGTGTGTGGGCGCAAAAGGGACGGGTATGTGTGTAATGGTTTGTGTGAGAGAGAGCTAGAGAAGAGAGAGAGAGAGAGAGAGGGAGAGGAAGAATGTTGGGGTTGTGTGTGTGTCACTGTGTTTTGGTTTTGTGTGTGTGTGTGTGTGTGTGTATGAGTGTGTGCAAAAGCCACGTTGCCAGCAGTCATATGTGAGTATTGTGTGTGTGTGCGCAACGCTCCGTGTGCGTGCGGTGTGCATGGGTGTGTAGTATGTGTGTTGTGTGTGTGTTTTGTGTTGTGTGCGTGCTTGTGTGTGTGTGTGTGTGTGTGTGTGTGTGTGTGTTGTTGTGTGTGGGGTGTTGGGTTTGGGGGAGAAGGCTCTTGGAAAGTATAAAACATTAACTCAGTGGAGTCACCATCTATTCTACATCTTCACAATACTCTGATACACTATTTTGACCATATTTCTAGGGGGAAAAAATAGAACACTCTGTGATTCATAAAACCTAAACATATCATACATACAAAGTACAGTTTATTTAAATACTTTACTTTTTTTTTAGGCTTTACAAAGATAGCTATCCATAGATATATCTCAATTTTTGTGTATTTTTGCCTTAAAGTAAGTCAGCACATTCTTTTAAAAAATACATCCAAAAAATCCTTCTACTTTTGACGCACACAGCCTTACCTTGGTAAGTAAGTAGCCATCAGCTAATCCATAAGAAAGACTTGCATTGATTTCACACACAATACTGTTTCCTGAGGCTCTGAAATCTCTTTGAAGTAAAATATGCCAATTATTACTGCTTCCATCATCATATACATCCGCTTTGCTGTCATTTTCGTCATGAAACATTGTCGACTCACTGTTATGGTGAAGCTCAAAAAAAAAATGTTATACACAAAGAGACTGACAGTTAAAGGAAAGAACACATTTGAAAGGAGACTGATTTAGATCAGCTAGCAGTGCATATAGCTTCCCTTGGGTTGAACATGATTAACCTCTTGACTGCTGAGTGCAAGTGCACTCTATATGCTGGGTATAAAATTATTTGATTAATACCACTTGCTATGTTCATGTCCCTTTAACTTGGAAACTGTCTGAAAAATTAACCTGGTGCTCTGTCCCATGGCAGTATATAGCTTTCAGGCAAGCTCAAAGTAGTTAGCATGATATATTCACTAAAGAAATAAATTAAAGATTAAAAAATATTTGTAAATTTATACACTTTTTTCATCACCATTGTCATTCTGAATACCCCCCCCCCCCCCCCCCCCCCCCCCCAATCTCAATAGTGTCAGACATAAATCAAGGCAAAATCTCACTTGTTTTTCATCTTCACAATCTCCTGAATCATACAAGTCATTTTCATCAGTGTCGGGATCATTTAAAATCTCATTGGCAACTTCTTCAGCTTTGTGAAGTCATTGATGCATTCAACATGAAGAGTCAGCCGGTTGAACAAGAACAGGCAGTCATGTAAAATAACACAAATAATTGAAGTATTAAGTATTGAGTTAAACAAAAGGATTGCTTTTGCAGTTGAATGTTGCCAAGCAAAAGGAGAGTGGCTTCCACTAATTTTGGAGTTATTTTCCTTTGACTGGTGTCAAGGAAGCTGCCTTGTATAGGAATCGTCACCCCAGAAATTTTCTGTGTTGCTGGCATAATTTATAGAGGGCACATTTCGCCCGAGAAAATTTCCAGGCAGGGATGTCAAGTGGCTAAGTGAACATATTTCATGCCGTATGAATATGATATCTATGATACAGTGTTTTGTCGTGCAGCAAGTGTAGCTTGAGCCACCACACAATATCATTGCAATAAAGGGAGTTGTTACTGTGTTTTTGTATGAATGATGGAATAGTGCTGAGCACTGTTTGTTTGAATTACTGTGTCAGTCATTTCCCTGAAAAACCTCTGTTACAGGCCACGGAAGGGGACAGATCCTCAGCATGATGGCTGATGCACACAAACGAGGAAACAGACAAGATTCTGGACAGCATTGGATACAGTAGAAATGTGGCAGCACCATACATCATTACATGCTGTTTTATTACACATCAGATCCATACAACCTGTATTGATCTTCCTCTACAGCCACGTACAGATTCTTATACCTAGCAGAAGAATATGCATTTTATCATGTATCTGATGTACAATTTTCAGTACAGATAAGATAGTAAAGAATCCTCACCGCCTAAAATTCTGTGTTTGAAATTTCATACTTATTCTTCTCCTTTCCCTTTTTTGCAATTGGGGAGTATTAGATTTAAATCAAGCAGACAAACTGAGGTGGGTCTTGACATAGTTCAGTCTAATTTGCACCATGGGTTTGAGCATCAGACGTATTGAGGCGATGTGTCATCAGTCATTTTCTGTTGCAAGTTGCTGATGAAAATATTCATAATCAAGTTCTGTCGATCTTTAAAAAAAATTCATAAAGAAAGAAGATGAATTCTTTATACATTTGAGTCAATTTAGGTGATAGGTTGATAATGTGAAGAATTTCGGAAAAACATCCATCATGTTTTGCTAAGGGTGATGAAGAGGGGTGGGGGCATGTAGGGAGTTGTGATGAGTGGATGACTAAAGTTACTGACAGGTGGATGATGTTAAGAATCTCGGAAAACATTCATGTGTTCAGTTAGAAAAATCTCTCTCTTTTTTTCTTTTAAAAGAGTTTTGATATGTTTGGGTAGAAACGAAAACCTGTTGTTGATTCCTTATACTGCTGTCCAAATAGATGGATGAATATATAGTTTATAGAGTCCTTAAAATCTCATACCCTTAACACAGAGCCTGAAGAGAAAGAAATCAAAGAAAAAGTGTGGGAAATACATAGACAGCAGGGGTAGATCGATAAATTAGGAGATGATAATGAAATATTTCATTGTTTGTTGTTATACTTCATTACAAAATTGTTCAGGTGAAACTGAATACTTTTTATTCCAGTTACGCAAAAGATTACATAGCAAGGCCGTTTTGTGCATGTATACAGACCAATTGTGGGTTTTGTGGTAAAAGCACCAAAATTTGCACAAATGATGTTAAGGACATACTAAAAAAGTGTAGATATAGTGCCAAGCTGGATTTTTACCTTCAGGCCTGTAAACTGCAAAAATCCAAGATGGCCGCCATCCGCTATGAAATATCTGTAAATTGTTATATCTTTGTAGACATTTGAGACAAGAACATGGATGAGGAGTCTTTTGGTATGTTTTTAAACATGAGAAATCTAATGGAATTGTTATTCATTCGATATAATGCATATAAAGCCACATATTGGCCAGTTTTATGTCCGTTTTTAAGATGGACAAGATCCGATTTGTGAATATCCATGAGCAGTCACTATATCTAGAATGTAGATGTGGACTATCATAAACTTTCATAGTCACTGTCATTGTGGTCACAGTTCTCATTGCAATGACAAAATGATGTACATTTATGGCATCTTTGCATAGTCCCCTAAAGCCTTTCTTGCACTCACATCACAGCAATTCAGAACATGACGCCACCGCTTGTGGCAGCATGAGCAGTCACTATGTCCAGAATGTAGAATGCAGATGTGGGTTCTCATCATCCCTAGTCACAATCATTGTGTCACAGTTCCCACTGCACTGATAGAGTGATGTACATTTAACAGCAGCCCTGACACACATGCATAGCCCCCTACACCCTTTCTTGCACCCACATTGCAGCAATGCAGAACATGATGCCACCGCTTCTGGCAACATTGTCCAGAATGGCTGCCAGCCTTGTGTTGCACTCTTTCGCCAACCATACATCTCTGGAGATGAAAGAACTGGAGAACAGACCAGTGCCTGTCCCCACACCTGTCCACTTTGGCATATTGCCCGTTTTGTGTGCTGTAGCAGGGCTGCTCCTGTAGGTGGTATGTTGTCGATGGATCTACCTTTGGTAGTGAAGATGTGTTTCCTGGCTGAGTTCAAAGTAGTTTCTGTGCAAGTGCGGTCATGCAAATGTACAACATATTTCTCCAACACAGACATACAGTCATCATTGAATGCCAATGGATCCACAAACAAGGCAGAAAATACAGATGTGACCTTATCAAAAGACTTTCATGTGTCCAATGCAGTCTTTTTCCCCTTGCCAGCAAACGACAACACAGTGTCACAACCCATAAAGGAATGGAACATGGGAAGTGCACATGCTATTTTCACTACCAAGTTCTTTGGCGATGTCATGTGCAGGTGTATACCTGAGGTGTTTACCACTGCTAAAGGCAACCCAAATTTCAGTGTCTTCAAGGCATGCAATAGCCGAAACTTCCAGAACGAGAACATCTGTGCCCACTGTACGCAGCTTAATTTTTCAATACCCTTCGTTTGCTGAATCGACTGCATGAAGGAGCATTCTGGTGTCTGCCTCTTCATGTGTGCATGGTGCAAGAGATGAAATGTCCTGGTGAATGTGAGAACACAGCACATTCTGACTGCAATTTGCTGGTATACTCTCTTCACAGCTGTATGCATCGTAAGCTTTGTGCAACAGTATTGCTAATGCACCAGCTGTAACTTGGGTGTGCATGTTTTGTCTGTGTGACATGGGCTGCTGTCAGGAATGAATCAGCTGTTCCAGGTGTAGCAATATTTGCTTGGGCCAAAGCATGGGTCCATCCACTGCCATGGAACAAATCTCCAAGAGTGGCAAAGGACGCCATTTCCATATGTAAGCCACCTAGTAAAATGACAAACTTCTCTTCCCCATACTCATTTGGCCAGCACCATTGAATCTGTTTAGCAATTGCAAACAATGGTTGATCTACTGTCAACACAGGCACCTGTCCAGGATTTAGAAGGTGTACAGCTTGTTGTATAACATCCATCGCATGGCGAATCATTGCCACAAACTTTGAGTCATTTGGGAACAGTGGCAGAAGAGATGCCATAGTGACCTCAAAGTCACGGGATTGCTGCTTCTTAGAATGGAATGCCTCCCAACAGATTGGATCATCAACACTCTGGACCCCTTCACTTAGTGTATTGTTTTGCCACTTTTTCTCATCGTCCATGGCAGTGTCAACAAGTTCACAGTTACTGATCAGTGTACCCTGAACGGAAGGGATAATCGGATCTTTCTTTTCTGTCACTGGGGTCAGCATTGCATATGATTCAGGAAGTGGTGGTATCTGTTTGCAAGGAAGATCTAGATCTGGTTGCATTTCTGACGTGACGCATGATTCATTCGGATTCTGTTTCCCTGTTTTGGAAGAGCAAAATGCCTGTGCTGTGAAAGGCCCGTGAGCAGTTGTTGAGTTTGGGTTGTGGTCTAGATTATCAACAGCAGCTGTGGGGAACAGATTTTTTCACAGGTTAAGGGGGCAGACAACCCCTTTGGATTCATACTGCTTGGTTGCTGAAATGGCCATGTCCATGGATATGTCAAGAACTCTGTCATAAGAAATTGATGAGCCCAAGTGGAATAAGGTGTCTACACATTTTCGCTTATGTGTCTGTCCATGTATCATCATACCCAGATACATAGGTAAAGGAGTCTCCCTGCTTTTGCTATGGTGTATACCAGTGGACCCTCTCTGTCTTCTCACAGAGCTATTGTATTGCAGTAATTGAGCAATACTCAATGCTGCTTGTCTGGATTCATCACTCTCTCTTTTCATAAAATTTGGTCCGTCCAAGATCATGCTAACCAGTGCAACAAGTGACCTGGACACATATTCTTTTTGGCAACCCTGTAGGAATGAAGTGCTATCAAATTGTGACAATCTCTGATCATACCTGGTAGAATTAGAGTTGGTGGAATGAATACGTCCAGTTATCTCGACTCCAACTCTACCAGTCAGTCCCTGTAAAGCTTCACAAGATATTCCACCTTGAAGACAGAAGCCATGTCTTTTGCATTCTTCTTTCTGTCCCCTATGTATCCTATGAGCTCCACCAAAGCTAAGTGGAGTGAGCAATAAAGTTACAGGTGGGGATCTGGGGCTGCTGTTGGGGTCCACAAACAACATGAGTTTTGTAACAAAAATTTGGCCAGTATGCTGCTTTACATGCATTTTATCAACTAAACAATGGTTCCATTGAAATCTGCATGCCTCAAAAACATATAAAAAGACTCCTTATTTATGTTCTTGTCTCAACTATTTACAAAGTTATGACAATTTATAGATATTTCATTTCAGATGGCGGCCATCTTGGATTTTTAAGATTTATGGGCTTCTGGGGAAAAATTCAGCTTGGCACTATATCTGAATTTATTTAGTATGTCCTTAACCTTATTTGTGCAAATTTTGGTGCTTTTACCACAAAACCCACAATTGTTTCACATATCTGCAGGGCTAACATAGTTATATTAAAAAAGAAGATAACTCTGTGTGTGTGTGTGTGTGTGTGTGTGTGTGTGTGTGTGTGGCGCGGCGCGCGTGTGTGCGTGTGTGTGTGTGTGTGTGTGCGTGTGTGTGTGTGTGGTGTGTTCACCCTTTTTATTTTTAGCTTTCTATTGATAAAGCCATCAATCCATATTGTTAGGC
>JASPKP010008828.1:0-11078 GCA_030674155.1 Stramonita haemastoma
CAAAGGGGGTTTGGGGGTTTTCCCCTTAAAAAATCCCCAGGGGATTTTAATGGATACCAGGGTTTTAAAAAAAAAAAATTCCCCGGTAAATAGGGGGGAAAAAAAGTTTACCCCCCCGGGGGCCCTTAAACCCAAATAAAAGTTTCGTTTTTAACCAGTTTTTGTGGTTTCCAAAAAGCCAAAAAAGGGAAATCTTTTTAAAATTTCTTTTTGGAAAATCCCCCTTATTTCAAAAAAATTGGGTGTTTTAAAATAATTATTTACTACTTGGATTTTGTTTTTTCCCAATAAAGGGAAATGGAAAATATTAAAAAGGTTTTTTTTGGAAAAATCTGCAAACAAAACACACCCCTTTTTTGGAAAATTGTTAAAAGGGAAAAACAAAAAAAAAAAAAAAAATTTCCCCCAAATTAAATGAATTCGGTTCACTCACCACCGGAACAGTCCCCCGCGCATGTCGGTCCCCCGGGTGGGGGTAACTCTGTGTCGTTGGCAGTTGGGGAATTGGCTATTTTTTGGCCAAAAAAAAAGGGCAAGTTTTTAAATGTTTTTTTTTTTTTTTACCCCCCTCAGGGTTTTGTGCAAGTGATGAGTCAATTTCCCGCAGGCGTTTGATTGTACCATTTTGGAAATGCTCTTATTTTTTTCGTCTGTTGTCTGTCTGTCTGTCTGTCTGTTTTCTGTCTGTCTGTCTATTATTTTCTATCTATCTATCTATTATCTACTATCTTCATTTCTATCTATCTATCTATCTATCTGTGTATCTATCTTGTATCTCTTTTTGTATCATTTATATATATGTATTATATATATATATATATATTTATAATATATTTTATATACATTTTTATATAATTATTGTTTAATGGTTACCTCACTTATTTTTCTAATAAATGTATTGTAAAAATATTTTTTTTTTTATGGGGCAGTGAAAAAAAATTGATAAAATTAATCTTTTTTCCCCCAAAAAAGATCATTTTTCACTTGAATTGACCGGGAGGTAAGGGTGGGGGATATCCTCAAGCAATGACCCCCGGGCGCAGGACCGCGCCTAAAAAACTAGTTTTTGGGCTCCCTTTACAACTAATACAAGAATCCCCCCCCCCCCCCCCATACCACGCTAGAAGTGGTCATACAAGCTGTATGTACTGCTTGAAGTCGAAAATAAGTGTCTTCTGAGGCCAGGGGGGGGGGCAGACCTCCTGCAGGTTACAAGGAAAAACCCGTGCCTACGCATCCCACCCAAATAGGGACCACAGGCCCTAAAAAATTTCTGATGGAAAAATACTAAAGCCAAAACAAAAAAGCCCCCCACAACATCCCCTTTTATTTTCCTGAACCCCACTCCTTTTCCTCACCATCCTTTTTATAAATTTTAAAATTTCCCCTATTAGGGAGGGACCCGGTTAAGGGTCAGTGGTCAGAGCAATCGCCCCTTTTTCCCCAAGCTAAGGGGGGGGGGGGGGGGGGAAACACGCGATCGGGTTCCAAGTGGATGGGGGACCCCTTTTTTTGCTTTCCTTGGCTTCAGTTTCAGTCCCCTTCCCCCCGTTCCCCAGCTGTGAAAGGGTTAATTTCCCTCTTTTGGGTCCCCGGGGAAGGTTTTAAAATTTTGCGGGGGGAGAGGAAAATGGGCCCCCCGCCCTCAAAATGCTGGCCCCTTTGGGTTTAAACCCAGGTTTTCTGACCCCCCTCGCTCCCCTTTTCGACCCCCCAGGTTTATTTGGGGAATTTGTTTTTTTTTCCTTTTTTTTTCCTTCCCGCCCCTCACAGGAAACAACCCTTTTGGATTGGGGAATGCTATATAATCCGATTGGCCCCCGTTTGACCCGCTCCCCAGGGGCAACTTGCGTACCTCCAAAAAAACCCGTTCCCCCTTTTTTCTTTGGAAAAGTAAGGCCATTCTTTGTCTTTGTGGGGAAAGGATGGGCTTTTTTTTTTTTTAACAAATTTGGGGATGCTCAAAAAAGACTAATTTTTTAAAGGGAAAAAAGACCCCCCGCAAGTGCATTTTCTATTATTTTTTTAAATTTAAAAAATGAAGAATTTTAAAAAAAAGGGAAAAGGGCCAAAATTTTAAAAAAGGGAAAACAACCCCACCCTCCCCCAACCCCTACCCTTTCCATCTCTCACCCCGTTAAAACTTCGTTTCCACTTTTTGGAAGAATTTGGGCCCCGTAGAAAACGGATGACAAAAAAAGTTTTTTGGGAATTGGGGCTCCCTAAATTTTAGGAGCCGGGGAAATGTACAGAGGGCCCTTGGATGTTGTCCGGGATTTTTTTTTCCCCCCCTTTCCGAGGCCCCGAAGTGCCGGGAAAGCCCCGTTAAAAAACCCTTGCGCAAACGTTAAGACCCCCTAAAGCCCTTCTGCTTTCGGAAGGTTGGCTAATTTTGGGTTTTCCGGTGGGAACAGATGGGTAAAACTGCAAAAATGCAAAACCCCGTGGGGGCTGGATGGGGAAAAAAGGAAAGCACACAAGTGTTTATACATTTTTCCTCGAAAATTAAAAAAAATAAATAAATTTAAAAAAAAAAAAACTCTCTTTTCTCTCCTCCTCTTTCCTCTCTCTTTTCTCAAACTCCTCCTCTTTCCCCCTCTTCCCCCTCTCTTTTTCCCCTCTTTTGTCCGGGGCTTTCGTGGTGCGTGCGTGCGTGCGGTTGGCGTGCGTGTGTGTGTTTTGGGTTTTTGGTGTATAAATAGATATAGAAAAATTTAGCTGTTTTTATTTATATCTATAATTTTTATAAATATTTGTGTTTTTTGGGGGTGTGTGGTGTGTGTTGGGGGGTTTTTTTGGGGGTGTGTGTGTTTTGTGGGGTGTGTTTTGTGGGTGTGTGTGTGTGTTGTTTTTTGTGTTTGTTTGTTGTTTGGGGTGTGTGTTTTTTTTCTTTTTTTTATGAACCGATTTAATTTGTGCTGGTTGCTGCCATCTTAAAGAAAAGGGGACAAAATTTCCTATTTTTGAGTTGTAGTTTGGTTTGTAGTAGTATTTTGGGGAGTAGTAGTATAGTAAGTAGCAGGGAGTAGTAGTAGTAGTGGGGGATAAAAAGTTTGTAGTAGTTTGTAGTAGTAGTAGTAAAATAGTATTGTATTTGTAGTAGTAGCAGCAGCAGCAATAGGGGGAAGAAAGTAGTAGTAGTTTTTAAATTTTGGTAGTAGTAGTAATATTTATTTGTAGTGTAGTATAGTAATAGAGCATTTAGTAGTATAAGTGTGTAGTAGCAGAGCAGCGCAGTAATGAAAATAATTTTGGGGTGGCATTTAGTACTTCTTTTTATTTAAAGATGGGCCTTCATCTTTTTATCCACAATAGCCATTTGCATCTTTGTCTTTTTTTTTTCCTTTCCCCTCCTTCCCCCCCTCTTTCCCCTCCTCCTCCTCCTCTTTTTTCCTCATCCCGTCATTTTTAATCATAACCATTCTTTGAGGCAAAAAAACCAAAACTGAGGGCGAAGCAGAAACCTCCTCCCCTCAAAACGCTTATAGCTGCAGTATGGAGGAGATTGGATACGGTTACACTCCCGCTTTTTAACTTTCCGGGGAATTTTTAATTATCCAAAAAAAATGAAAGGGGGGGCGGGATGGTTAAGGAAAAACAAGTTTTGGGCCCGCCCCAAAAAAACTTTAAATTGGGGTTAAAGGGGTTTTCATTCCCAGCCTCACCCTTTTCTTCCACAGTTTTTACCAAAAAAAATTGAACCCGGAAAGTCCCGAGTCAATTCGGGGATGAGGCTTTTAAAACCCAAGGGGGCCCCCTGTATGGGAAAAACCCCCCTCCCGAACTTTTTTGCACCCCCGTTTAAAAACCCCTTTTTACCCTTTCGGAGGAGTTAGCCCAAATTTTTCCGGGGTTTGGGGTTGGGTGGGCAACAAATTTTTTCTTTTTAAAACATTTTTGCAGGGAAGGTGTTTTTTGTTTTAGACACCCCTTTTCCGGGTTGCCTTTCCAGTGGACCATTCCCGTGGCGTGGTGGAAGGGGGGGGGTTTGGGGGGGGGGTTTTTTCTACTGCATTGGTAACTGCTTGCCCCCATACCCTTTCTTTTCCCAGGCTTTGCACTCTAGAACCCCCAAAGCCCAAATTTTATAAATTTTTCCAAGACTGACGGTAGCCTGCCTCACCTGTAGTATATTGTGCATATTTTAGGTCGTAAAAAATCTCTGGGTTAAATTTTCAATATATTTTAATTAAAATATGAAAAACGCACTATGTGCTTGTTTGGTTTTTGTGTTGTTGTTGTTGTTGTTGTTGTTGTTTTTTTGTTGTTTTTTTGTTTTTTTGGGGGTTTTTGTTTTGTTTTTTGTTTTGGGGGGGGTTTGGAGAAAAAAGTGAAAAACCAGGAATCACGAGAAAAGGGGAAATGATATCAAATGGGTTTTGCTTGTTTTCCAAAAAGTGTTGACACGCAATACATATTGGATTAGGAAGTAGCTGGTGACAAAGTATGAGAGGGGTACAGTGTTTTGCTGAAAAAAAAAATCTAAAAAAATATTTTAAAAAACCCTTCAACTTCCAAAAATTTGTGCAAAATCCACGAGTTTTTTGTCAAAGGCTAGTTTTTCCACAAAGGTAGTTTGGTTGGGTTTTTTTATGGGTTTTTTTTTTGCAAATACCTTAGGGGCGTGCAGTGCGAAAAAGAGTAAACATGAAAATGTAAAAAAAAGAAAATCAAAATCAACAGACCTTGCCAGTGTACCCACCACACAACACCAAAAATAGAAAAAATTTTAAAAAACTGATGTACAACCCAAAATCTTGCTGGACCTCATTGTTGTAAGCCAAGTCAAGCCAAGGCAAAACAGCAAGCAGAACGGCAGTAGGCCTAGCTAGCACACAGCAAGCATTGTTGTGCGCATGGGGCTAGGCAAAGGGGGGGATAAGTCACGCCGACAGCAGTGGTTAACCCCCTTTACTATACCTGAGAGAGCCAGACACACAGGGCACCCCCGGGTTCCCCTCCCGAGGTGACTTGCCCTTCAACCCATGCCCTTTCCCTTTGCGTGCCTTTTCCTTTCCTTTTATCTTCTTTTTCACATGATTTGCAGTGTTGTGTGGGTGGTTTTTTGCATTTGACTGTAGTAAGCTAGTAGATAGGGGAGGAGAAAGTTTGCTGCAACGCACCCACCGACAGATTTTGCTGGGGGAGTAGTATAATTAGTTGTGTGGTAGTGTTATTTTGCATGCATTGCATTGCATGCAGCAGCGCGTGCCTCCGCGAGGAAACCACACACAGACGACAGCCGCACGCGCCGCGCACGCACGCACACGCACACACACACAGGGCACAACACACACACACACAACACACACCACCACCACACACACACAAAACACACACACACACATAAAACGCCCCTTCGCAGGATACACGGCTCTCTTCTCTCCCCTTCTCTTCTCTCTCCTCTTCTCTCTCTCTCTCTCTCTCTCTCCTCTCTCATCTCTCTCTTTTTTCCCTTCTTATGCACGTTTATCACCGAGACACAAAACCTGTGCACACGCACGGCGCGCGCGCGCCACGGCCCGCATGCAACACAACCACACACGCAGCACACACACACACCACAACCACCCACACCACACACAACACACACACACCCACAACATGCAGACGCATGGGGGTAAGAAAACCAAAGAACCTGTTTCGCTCTGTTTATTTTTTTTAAACCTTTTTGCACGTTTGCGGGCCCATCGTGTCGCCGAACGAATTATTTCCCTTGCATCTGCGGGCACTGTGTCCGCGAACATAGGGGTTTAAACTTCGCGGTTCATTGGTGAGTTCCCCTTATTTAAATACAAAGACGTCACTTTCGATTCAAACGAGGCTGGTTTCCTTGTGGCAGCCTTTGCATTTTCTTCAACACAACACGGGGACAGTGAATTTTGAAAAAAAAAAAATAAATTTCGGGATTTTTGTCCATCCCAAAAATGGCGGCACCGTTCGAACGATTTTTTCTGGAAATATCCATGGGAAACTGATTAGAAAATATTTTGAAGGCTTTCAAATTTTAAAATAGACTTTTAAGGACGGTAATATCTAGGTCACCCGTAATAGTGTTTCAAGTAGATCGAGATGAGCGAAAACGATGTACCAAGCGCCCAAATTTGTCGCTGGGCCCGGGTTTATGGGAAAAATTTTGGTTTTGAAAGAGATCCTGATGGGTTTTTGAAGGAAAAATGTTTTTTTTTGTTTATAACCCATAAAATTATCACTTTGGACTGACTGAATGCACAGTCGGTAGAAAATGATGCGAAAACGATGTTTGTAATCGCATGAAAACTTTTTGGGGTCGACTTCGACGAATTTTTTTTTCCCCAAAGGGATACTTCGTCTATTTTTAAGGAATAAACTTTTTGTTTATTTAAAAGACGACATAATCACTTAATTATTGACCTGAAGTCAACAGTTTGGTAGATAGCACACAAAAACTCCCTTCAAAGTGAAAAATAGTAAACAAAACGGGTTCCGGGTTTTTTTTTTATGTCTGTTTTTTTTTTTCAACTTTAAACATGCCCGCAGAAATTTGCCTTTATGAAAAAAATTCTCATCCATTCTTTTATTTAAAATACAAAATATCAAGTCTCTACATTAAATTTATCCACTTTTATAAAGGTTCTAAACAAGTGGTTTCTCTCAGTTTTTGGTAACCGGAAAAAAATCAGGGGGGAGAGGAAACGGTCACCCAAAAAACCAGGGTGCTAAAAAGGTTAAGTAAAGTTTTTCACCCTTGTTAGCGCTGCTGCTGCTGCTTTGTTGTTGCTGCTGTTGCTGTGCTGCAGTTCTTCTTCCCTTTTTTTTCTTCTTCTTCTTCTTTTTCTTTTCTTTTTCTTTTCTTCTTCTTCGCTTTTTCGCAAAATTTTTCTTTTCTTTGCAAAATTTCTTCTTTTCGCAATTTCTTCTTCTTTTTTGCAAATTTTTCTTTTTCTTCGCAAAAACTTTGCAATTTTTCTTTTCTTCGCCCAATTCTTCTTTTTGCAATTCCCTTTTTCTTCTTCCTTCGCAATTTTTCTTCTTTCAAATTCTTCTTCACATTTTTTTTTCGCAATTTGTTTCTTCTTCTTTTCCCTTCTTCTTCTTCTTTTTTTCTTCTTCTTCTTCTTCTCTTCTTCTTCTTCGCAAACCCCTTTGCAATTCTTCTTGCAATTTTTTTTTCTTCTTCTTCCCTTTTTCTCTGGCTGCTGCTGCAGTGCGCTGCTGCGGCCCTTTCTGTTGCTACTGCTACTTGTACTGCGCTGCTGGGGATTTGTGTATAGGTACAAGTGTACACGTATTTGTGTTATGACAAGTACCCGATGTACAGGGGGGGAGGGGGGGGGGGAGGGTGGTCACAAAAAAAATCCACTTGTTGCTTTTGAGGCAAACCTGGCCCCGCACTTTGTTCAACACACCAAAAACCCCCCAAACTCAAAAAAACACGAGAAAAACGGGAAAACGGTTTTTCACAAAAAAAGATGATGAAAAGATGGATTACATGCTCGTTCACTCAAAGGTCTTAACCTTGCTTGACATCCATGTTTTTTTTTTTTTTTTTTTTAATTTCAAAGTTCCCCCCTTTTCATTAGCGTTCAAACGCTAACCTCGTCGTCCGTTTGGAAAAAATTATGTGTAGAATTTCCTTCTTTTCTGCCCCTCTCTTTTTTTTTAAGGTTTTGGTTTGGTTTGGTTTTTTAGGGGAAAGGGTGGGGTTTTTTTTTTCTTTTCTTTTTTCTTTTTTTTTTTTCTTTTTTTTTTTTTTTTGGGGGGGGGAGTATATGGTTTTTTTTTTGGTGGGGTTTTTTTTTAGGGGGGGGGGGGGGGGGGGGGGAGTTTTTCTTGGTCCATTCTCCTGCCTTTTCCCCTCTGATGTACTTAAAAGGTACAATTCCTCCCACGGAAGGGGCGGGTGTTGGGCAAGACTTGTTAGCACAAAAGGGGCAGTGGGGAACGTTTTTCGCTCATATGTAGGGAGAAAAAAGTTGCTGTCTGAGCGATCGACGCGGGGAGGAAGAAAAGAAGAAGAAGAAGAAGAAGAAAATGATGATGATGATGTGTGATGATGAATGATGGTGATATGATGTTTATGATGTGACGACGACGACGACGTGACGACGACGCGACGGACGATGATGAGATGACGACGACGATGATGGGTGCGATGATGACGACGACACGGCGATGACGACGAAGAAAAAGAAGATGCTTTAATTATTATTCACACACACACACACACAACAAAAAACACACCACACACACACACCACACACACACAAAACACCACCCATAAACACCATAACACACCACGAGCGCACACAAAACACATACCACACGCGCGCGCCGGGGATTAAGTCCTCTCTTTCTTTTTCGTTAACGGGCCCATTTTCGTCTTTTTCCCCAAGACTAGTTTTTAAAACGTTTTGGTACCAGTACCCTACAAAGGAAGGAAAGAAGAAGAAAGAAAAGAAAAAAAAGGGAGGAAAACAGAAAGAAGAGAGAAAGTAAAAAAAAAAAAAGAAAAAAAAAAAAAAAAAAAAAGAAATTTTTATTCCCCCTTTTGGGAGAGTTTTAATGTTTGGGAATAAAGATTCGGGGGGAAAAAACATGTAAAACTTGTACCGTCATTTGAAAAAACACTTTCAAAAGGGAAGGGGGAAGGGGAGAGATAGAGAGAAGAGAGGGGGGGGTAAAAGAGAAAGAGAAGAGTTAGGGGGAGGGGGGAAGGGGGGGGGGGGGGGGAAGGGGGAGAGAGGGGAGGGGGGATAAAAAGAGAGAGAAGAAGAAGACCGACAGACAGACAGACATCAGAACAGACGACAGACCAGACAGACCCAAAAGAAGAGAAAAGGACAACAGAAGAGAGGGGGGGGAGGGGAGGGGAGAGGGAGACAGAAAGACAGACCGGGAGGCCCGACAGGGCAGACAGACAGGGCAGAAAACAAAACGACAGACAGACAGACAGGAATTTAAATTATTATGATATGAAAACTCAAATTTTTCAAAGAGACCAAACCACCTACCCCCCACCCCCCCCCCTACTTCCCGACAGGGACTGTAATTGAATTGCGGGGGAGAGAGAGAGAGAGAATGTGTGGGGGGTTTTGTTTGTTTTTGTTGTGTGTGTCTGTCCCGTCTGTTTTTTGTTCTGACTGTCTTTTTTGTGGTAAAGTGTTTTTGGGTTGTGTGGCGTGCTTTCGTGCGCGGTGTTGGGGAGTGGGCCTTTTGTATTTGTAAGTGGTGTGTGTGTGGGGTGTCTGTTTGTGTTTTGAGAAAAGAGGAGTGTGTGTGTGGTGTTTGTGTGTGTGGGTGTGTGTTTGTGTGTGTGTGTTGTGTGTGTGTGTGTCTGGTTGGGCTGGTGTTGTGTGTGTCTGTGGGCTGTGGGTGTCTGTGTATGTGTTTGTGTGTTTTGTGTGTGTAAAGCCCCCTGGTTTCGTGTGCGTGTGTGGTGTGTGTGTGGGTGTGGTGAGGGGGTTTTGTGTGTGTTTTGGTGCGTAACCCGCGTTTTCCGTGCGTTCGTTTTTATATGTGTAAGGGGTGTTTCTGTGTGTTGGGTGTGGTGTGGTGCGTTTCGTGGGGTCCCTGCCCTGCCCTGCGTGCCCTTTCTTTTCGTTTCGTGCGTGCGTGGGGGGGTGGGGTGCGTGTGTGGTGTTGGGGTGTGTGCTGAAATATTCCTTTAGGTTTAACCCCCCCGCGAAGTAGGCTTTAAAGGGTTTTTGAATGATTACCAGGGGTGGGAGGGTATCTGAAAATTGCCTTGGGGGTTACCCTTAAAAAACCGGCTGTATCCAAACCCCAAAACTGGAAAAAAACACCCCAAATAATACAGCACGGGGCCCCGCGCGCAAAAACCCCCCCCGCGTGCCCGCGGGGCACGCACATATGCACGCCATTTCACACCCACAAATCCCAGCCAAACAGAAAATTTTTTTGGGGGGGGGGGAAAAGAGAAGAGGGGAAGAGAAGAGAGAGAGAGGGGGAGGGGGGAAGAGAGAGGGGAGGGGAGAGAGGGGAGAGACGCCGCGCGGCACACCCACGCACGCACGGGACGCACCCCACGCACGCACCACGCACAAAACACACACACCACACAACATACATACATACAAACATACATACTACTACATACATACATACTACATTCAACTTTCATACATAAAGGACCCGGGGGCCCCAAACAATTTTGACATTTCATTGGGGAACCAGAGACAAGGGCAAGGAAAAGGGGAAAAACAGACAGAAAGGGGGGAAAACAGCAGACAAAACCCGACAGACAGGCAGGCAGGCAAAGGGATACACCGCAACCCCACGCATGCACGCCACGCACGCACGCACGCCCCACACACACCCCACACACACCCCGCACGCAACGCACGCACGCACGCACCCCACGGGACGCACACACAAGAAAGATAATTTTTCAGGTTTGAAACCCCAATTTCCCCCCGCGGCAAACCCCAAAAAATCCCCCAACTTCCCTTTTGTGTTTTATTTTGTAGGTACAAAAAATGCCAGGGGTGTTGCAAGCCGTTTTTTTTTTTTAGGGGTACCCCAAAAACGTTCCCAAACTATCCCCCAGCCCGGGGCCCCCTGTATACCGCCTTCGGGGGGCCCCCTTCTCTGCAATACCTAGACCCCTTACCTGGTTCAAGGAAAAGGGTTAACCCTTTTTTGTGCCCCCGGGGGAAAAAATTTTGGGGGTGGGGGGGGGTTTAAATGTTTTTGTGTGGGGGGGGGGAAGGGGGGTTGGTGTTGTTTTGTGTGTTTGTGGGGGGGGGGGGGATAAGTTGTTTTTTTGTTTTTTGGGGGCGTGTTGGGGGGGAGGGAGGGGGTTTGTGGGGTTGGGTTTTTGGTGTTTTTGGTTTTTGAGTTTTTTGTGTGGGGTGTGTGGGTGTGTAAGTGTTTTGTGTAAGTGTGTGTGGGGGGGGGGGGGGGGGGGGGTAGTGTGTGTGTGTGTTGGGGGGGGGTTTTAAGCGTGTGTAAAGTGTGTTTTGTGTGGGGTTTAAATTGTGAGGGGGGGGGGGGGGTTTTAAATGTAAATATGGTATTTAAATGCTGTGTGGTTTCAAAATATATATATTTTTATATTTTATATACTTTAAAATTAT
>JASPKP010008829.1:0-11076 GCA_030674155.1 Stramonita haemastoma
ACAATCGTAGTTCTGAAATAACACTAAAAATAAAAATAACAGTATACCAGATACATAACAAACTAAACATAAAAAAATACCTGACTCCAATTTCTAACTCACATAAAAAAAATATTCCGTTACCAATTACATCAGAAAACTCTGAAATATATCTAACACACATTACTGCAATATATCTAACTTACACTTGAAAAAATGTCAGCTTATAAATAACATCAGGAGCTCTGAAATATATCCTAACACACATAACTCCATGTGGTTGTGTAAACTACCGCTTCAGCAATATGGCTTTGATAAACAATAACAAATGCATCGTATTAAAAAAAAAAAGAACACCCTGTAAAGAAAGAGCACTCCTGGCTGCTAAATAACCACACACTGAACTGTTCAGGGGTGTCAGTTTTCACAGCGATGGGCCTTTGGACAGACACGGCCAAAGTCTAGTGGTCCAGGATTCGGAGGTTACCCGACACGATCTTATTTTCCAAAATGGCACCTGGGGAATGTCAATCCTCTCTCCATGGTTTGGCAATGATGATCACTGTGCCCTGGGAGAACAACAACAAAAATATTGACACTTGAAACAAAAGCAATTATTACCCCCCCCCCCCCCCCCCTTCATCTCCACACAAACATACATGCAGGCACGCACACACACACACATTTGTAACAAATTATCATTCTTCATGATGGAGGAACAGTAAATGATCACCTGCACTTTTTCTTTCAAATTTCTATCTTTTGATAACAATTCATACAGAACATTACCAAAGCAAGGGCCCAGCATTTTAACATGCATCGGTCTGATGATGTATTTGTCACTTCACTCTATTTTTTTTTTAACAACCGACATAAAAAAAAAAATTAATGATAACCTAATTCATCATTTTCTATACTCAGCTATCTCTTCCCACCTACTGATGGGTCTGTCACAAGCATCTGAGAACTTATAGTATAGTTTCTCACTTCCAGAGCAATTACAAACACTATATTCACCATGACAAATGATATAAAACAAAAAAAAAATACTGGCGTAATAAGATCATGCATGCTCTTTCTTAAATATACCCTTTTCCTTCCTTCCTCCTTTCTTTCTTTCTTTTTACACTATTACAACACAAGCAAGACCCTCTCCTCCTTTCCTTTTATTTTATCAAAAGCATCAGTTGCATGCAGATCACAGAATGCCCTCTTTTCTCTCATTTTAAACCATTTTTCTTTAGCATGTCTTGCACTTGACTTACTATTTTGAAGCCCCTTCTATATGTTTTTTCCCCCATTTTTTAATATCCACAGCTAAAAAAAAAAAAAGTTATCTGTTTGATATTCCTTTTTAACAACTTTAAACCCTAAATAAAACAAACTAAAAACCAAACCAGCAAAACACCTCACTCTCAACATAAAAAAAACAACACCCAGAAACTTCTTACCCGCAGAGTGACATCCTTCCCAAAGGTCACATCCCTGACACAGTCAAATGGTCAAGGTCAAGGACATCTGAATGCTGGCAAATCTCCACAGGAAATCTTTCACCTGAAGACAAGACAAAAAAAACCAACCATGTCACATACATACACACAAGTGTGAACCAACACAAAGAAGATCCCCTACCCCCCCCAACAGCCCCCCCAAAAAAAACAACAACAAAAAAAAAACCCCAACTACAAACCAACAGCATACCCCACCCCCTCTCCAAAAATACAAAAAGAAAAAGAGAAGGCACAACTTTTTATACACCCTATATCTGACTGTTGCAAAAGGACCTAGTTAGCTAAGTGGATTGCAAGTTCAAACCCCATAGAGTCAACATTTCTTTGGGTGGGTTATGTTATGGACACATGAGCATACCCAGCATGCAACCTGCACAATGAAATGAGCTGGTCTGAAGTCAAAATGTGTCAGCCAGGGGCAGACCTCCTGCAAATTCATATGCACAGGAGATGAGCGGGCACTATGCACCCTACCTGGCAGTGGAATGCACAGAGAAAGAGGGAGAGAGGGAGAGATGGAGAGAGAGGGAGAGAAAGGGAGGGAGGGAGAGAGAGAGAGAGAAGAGAGAGAGAGAGAGAGAGAGAGAGAGAGAGAGAGAGAGAGAGAGAGAGAGAGAGAAAGAGACAGACAGACAGACAGACAGACAGACAGAGAGAGAGACAGAGAGAGAGACAGAGAGAGACAGAGAGAGAGAGAGAGAGAGAGAGAGAGAGAGAGAGAGAGAGAGAGAGAGAGAGAGAGAGAGAGAGAGAGAGAGAGACCGAAAGAAAGAGAGACAGAGAAAGAGGGAGAGAGAGAGAGAGAGAGAGAGAGAGAGAGAGAGAGAGAGAGAGACAGACAGACAGACAGACAGACAGACAGACAGACAGACAGACAGACAGACAGACAGACAGAGACAGAGGTAGAGATACAGAGACAGACAAAGCAGAACAAGAAACCAGGAACCCAGCTGACTACCCCACCTTGAGAAGTGTGTGCCCAGTTTGACGAGGGCACTGAGGGGAAGGAGCGTTTGGGGGACATTTCCAGAGCTCCAGTGTGCAGATGGTACAAGTTGCTCATGATCACCAAAGGTCCGACGTCGTCTTCACTGGCAAGAAACGACTTCGGGGCACGTTCACACACCTGTTACAAGGATGTACCTTTAAGACTGAAGCATGGAATTTTACGTAATATTCTCTAAACAGGTTTTTTTGGGTTGGTTTTGATTTCATTGGTTTTTGTTTTGCTCGGAACAGTTGATCATGATAGATGACTTGTAAAAGAAATTGTAAGGATTACAAAATGACAAACATACACACAGACACATGTGAAGCAAATGCACACAACGCACGCACACACACACACTCACACACACACACACACACACACACACAACACACACCACACACACACACACACACACACACAACACACCACCTATTCCTCTTATTCACCCTCATCCTCTGAAACTTAGTGTCTAAATGTAAAGTCTGTTCATTTTTTTTGTGAATGTTTCAAATGCAAGTGCTTTAATTTGTTTGCTTTACAAGATTCAACACTAGAAAAATTCCAAACATCATTGTTCAAAATGCCACACCTTACCATTCATATTTCAGTTTACAAAACAAATTTCATAAGTACAACCAACAGGCATACGATAGCCTTTCGAGGAAAAAAGTAGAGAAGTAACATGACAGTATACATACCTATGGCACCTTCAAAACTCTTAATGGCAGCTCCTACAGCAGTTTCCAGCTGTATCACGTTCAACCCATTGTCCAAAGTCTGTAAAATAACACTGGTATAAGAACCCTGAAGTCAGCAAAGCATCATTTACATCTCTGTAAAATATAGACTACGCTTATAAAAAAAACAACCTACCCACACACAAAAAAGTTTATGGTCAGTTATGATTCATACAATGTACTGATTAAATATGAATAATAATGGGAAAAACCTTTCTCACCCAAAACAAGACTCATTATCACACAAAGAGTAAAAATACAAAAAATCTTTATTCATTATCATTATTTTAAAAAAAATACATATACAATTACAAAATTGCATACTTAAGCTCTCTCACTCTCACTCTAACACACACGCACATTCTCTCTTTCACCTCCCCCCCCCCCCCCCCCCCCCCACGCACATGCATGAACACACACATACACACACTTCCTCTTCCCTTCTGTCCAAACTCACAGACCTTAGGATTGACGATGATTTCCATGTGCAGTGTCCGTTCCTCCACCACTCTTTTCACAGCTTCCAAGTTCATCCACAGGTTGTTGGTGTTGAAGATTCTGCACATCATTAATTATCACAATGTAAACACAACTAATGGTACACACAGACACAGACACAGACAACACACACACACACACACACACACACGAAGTGTCATATTTGTTGTTGTTGTTACAGACTGTTGGTGTTGAAGATCCTGTACATCACTATTGCAATGTCACCAAAACAAATGGTACACACACACACACACACACACACACACACACACACACAAATGCGATATTTGTTGTTGTTGCTGCATTCCCCATCTTAACATCCTGGGGGTTCATCCAGAATATGCACTCTAACTCATCACATCTGGGAATCATTTTGAGATTGTTAAGTACACAGTGGACAAGAAGTTTGTGTGTATGACTCTTAATGAGTACCTGCCATAAAGGCAACCATACTCTGGCTTCAGATATGTTTTCTTTTTAAAGGAAAGCACATGTTATGCTTTTATATTTGGGGTAGAACATCAGTCTGACTAACTTATCAACACACACAGTCACATCACGCTATTTTAAAGCACTTTGATGTATATGCTTTACAAAATTAATCACTATAAAAACTCCCATACACTATCAGTGTTAAATCACACTTTTAAACACATTTCTTGATGCGTAACAAGTACCCAATTTCTGAAATCCCCAACTGAACACCATACTCACTTGAACTTGCTGACGCTTTTGAACTCATCCACATAGTCTTTGGGCACCTGGGCGATTTCCAGCAGCCTCATCTTCCCCTCATACTCCACCAGCGTACCTCCCTACACCACAGCGGGAACAGATGACAAGACTTAGAAAACTGTATACACACGGGGACTGGATGTAAAAAAGTGCAGGAGTGCTTATTCCATTATCCTCGATATAAAAGAATGAATAAATAGATAGATAATTTTTTTTTTTTTTAAAACACAAACATCAATTGCTTCACTTCACGATGGAGTCTTTGTTATTGATCTTTTGATAATAGTTACACTACCACCATAGTCTTAGGGAAACGAATACACATGCATGCTGGCAGGAAAAGAAAAACTAAATTGAGTGGCGCTACTCCTGTGGTGTCATGATCTTTTCAGGAAGAGTAACCCGAATATCATGCAGAGAAATCTGCTGTAACTTAAAGTAGAATACAATACAATACCACCACCACAATGACCACCACATTTATGCTAACAATTTCTGAGCAAATGATTTTTTTTTTTTTTTACTAAGGCAGGTATACTTTTTTAAAGTCTGTATGCTGTGGTGTGATGTAATAAGTATTGTAGTTATGGTCTAAAGTCAACATTTCAATGGTATATAACAATGTTAAACACACACAGTATACTAAATTTGTGTAAACATACTTTTTAACTGCTTAGACAACAAAAGTTCATCACCTTCTCTTGTCTTTCCACCACTACCCCCCCTCCCCCTCTTTCCACCACTACCCTACACCCCCCCCCCCAAAAAAAAAAAATCAAAGAGCAACATTCGTAAACTTTTTGGTATCTGCCATCATGCATCACTACATTTATTTTCATCATCCTTGTCACTACCACATAATAATCAAACGTTATCATCATCATCATCATTATTTATCATTACCACCTGTCAAATGTCAAGCGTTTTGATTTACGTACTCTACAAGATTCAATGCTACATAAATCCCATATCTTATCATTATTATTATTATTAAATAAGATGTATATAATTATCATAAAAAAGTGCACAAACAGAAATAATCCTGTGATAAATATATATATATATATATATATTTTTTAATCCTGTGATGAATTGTTTTACCTTGACGTCAGCACGAGTCTTGTCGGTGACTTCCATGACGAACTCAGGGGCAGGGCCGTTACTCTCGTCCAGCAGGAAATTCAAAATGTCGCACCAAGGTCAAGGACACATACGTGCAAAGACACACAGCTAGCTGCCAGCCTATTTGGAATGGTTGTATGTGGTCAGAGAGAGAGGGGGAGAGAGAGAGGGAAAGGAAGAGAGAGAGAGAGAGAGAGAGAGAGAGAGAGAGAGAGAGAGAGAGAGAGAGAGAGAGAGAGAGAGAGAGAGAGAGAGAGAGAGGGAGGGAGGGAGGGAGGGAGGGAGGAAGAAAGCAGGGGAAAGAGAGAGAGAGAGAGAGAGAGAGAGAGAGAGAGAGAGAGAGAGAGAGAGGAGAGAGAGAGAGAGAGAGAGAGAGAGAAAGAGAAGAGAGAGAGAGAGGGGGGGGGGGCTCCCATGCTTTTTTTTGACAGCGGGGGGAGAGGAGTCCCGGATCTTATAAACATAGCTCTCACAATTAACTGGACTAGCTATAATAAAAACGATAATCCAATTCACAAAAAAAAAGAGAGAAAAGAAATCATCAGCATGCTTTATTCCAGCTTTCATCACTTTATAAAACTACAACCATAGCCTCTACTTCACATGGATACGACAGGTTACAAATTCAACCTTCCCTAAAGAGACATCAGAGCCTCACCAAAAGTCAAACAAGATCAAAAATATTTTTTACATCCACTATCCATAATCAAAAGACTACTGGTTGGTTAAGAAGATCCAAGGATACTGAGATCGACGGTGGCGCCCATGTTGTCGATGTTGGAGATGAACATGTACTTCTTGCCCTGCTTGATGAACTCATCCAGCAGCCCGCTGTTGTAAACGCTCTGGTAAACATCGCCGTGACCAGGGGGGTACCATCTGCAAGCCATGAAACAACACATCTGTCTTCAGACCATTCTTTCAAGCTGCTGCTGCTACACATCTTCAATGTCCAGGAGGGACGGGATAGCCTGGTGGTTTGAGAGTTGCGCTCCCGATCTGACGACCCAGGTTCAAGGCCAGGTTTGAGTCATCACTGAGACGCTTATTCCAAGGGTATTTTTTTCCCATGAAGTTGATTAACATCAGTGCTGACACCAAAAAGTTCTTTGGATGAGACTATAAACCAAGGTCCTGTGTATGAATACACAAAGAAAATCTTGTACACATGTTAAAACCCGTTCTGCCTTTTGGAAGAATTGGCTATTTGCACCAGTGGAAACAGATGACAAATTTTGCAAAACTGCTTGCACACAGGGACTGGATGTAAAAAAAAATTCAAGTGCTTATTCCATTATCTTCAAAATAAAACAGAAATGAAAATATCTAGAAAGTGCCCACAGATTAATAACATTATTCTGATACACTGTTCTCCACATGATTCAAATTACACCATTCTAGTCACTGCTGAAGCTCTTTATTTCAACAATAACTTTCTTCTGCAAACAAGAAATCCAAGATGAAACATTCATTTAATAAAATCTATATAAAAAAAAAAGCGAAAAAATAACTGATAGGTAGAATGTTTACTGATAACAGAACAAAACCCTCATACCTGGAAAATATACCCTATCCTACTTCCTCAAAGTGGTAGGGACTTACTACATGCACAAAGATTTCAGAGACCCAGATTTTCTTTCATCCATCCACAAAAACGACAGTGTCCACAAATGAGTATCATTCCAGAACACAACTGACTTACCCTTCAGCGCTCTCCGGTCCAAAGCTGTTGGCAATGGGAAGAAGTGACTCTCTGTTGATGCGTGGGTATCTGCACACATTAAAGACCTTATATAATCACCTCTAGTTGTGCGAAGTTTACAGATAACAAAACATGATTCTGAACTGTATGAAAGTAAAAGAAGCTGAAGAAGAATCGAAACTGGAATTATGCATGTTGGGCAGCATGCATGCATGAGAAACACACATGCACACATGCATCATCATCATCATCATCATCATCATCATCATCATCATCATCAACACTATTAACACTATTACCTATTTCGCTACTCAGCAGTTACCTGCTCTGGTTGAAGGTGTGGATGGAGACTTTGACCTGGCTGTATTTACGCAGCAGCTTGTTGGTGTCCTCGTCTGTGTTGAAGGAGTTCATCAGTACCAGGGGCACGTCCACACCATACACCTTGTTCAGATGCTGTACACACACACACACACACACACACACACACACACACACACACACACACACACACACACACACACACAGAGGAATGAAAATATGCCCATATGCATCTTGAATACACATGTGTGCATACAGACAGACAGACAGACAGACAGACAGACAGACACACACACACACACACACACACACACACAATCTGAACATGAGGAAACAAAAAAAAAAGGCTAAATGCAAATCCTTTGACAATAAATGCAAGCCTGATAATACTTCAGATCTATCATTCAAATAATCAATTTAAGACAAAAAAAAAAACAAATCTAGAAAACACTTAAGATGAAACTAGCTTCATACTCATTCACAAACCTCAAATAAACTGTTTTTATTTGCGAGAAAAAAAAAGCTAACCTAAAAACAATACAAATAAAAGCACTATTATAATTCACTATTCACGGATTTGTGTCTCCCCTCAAAAAAAACCCACCACACACGGCAACACAAACCACAACCACAAGAGAAGATAACTGAGAATCATCCCTGCCACAATGCTTTTCATCAAAGCTTCTTTCTTTGTCAATACTACTACTACTACTACTACTACTACTAACAACAACAACAACAACAATTACAACAATATTAGTAATAATAATAATAATAATAATAATAATAATAAATAATAATAATAATAATAATAATAATAATGATAACAGGAATTTATATAGCGCTATATCTTGCAAAAAAACCAAATCAAAGCGCTTAAGCTACTGACCTCAATCTGTTGCACATTCAGGTCCAGGAAGGTGCTCTCGTTGCGCACACAGATGGCGCTCTTGGGCCCGGTGCAGCCCATGCTGGTCCCCAGACCTCCATTGAGTTTGATCACCACCAGCTTGGACAGGAGGTCCTTGACACGGTCCTTGCCAGGTGCCGGCAGTGTGGAGTAGGGCTTGAGCTGCAATACAGTCACAGTGTACAACATTCAATACAACATACATACACACACAAGGCAACAGGTGGAATAAGAAGCAATACAGGTATCAATGATGAAGCCTGTGACATGTAAAAAAACAACAGCAAAATTTAAGATACCCACGCTAAAATCAATGTGATGAATTCAAAAGTGTTGCAGTTATTGTCTCGGCTGATTTTTCATTATTTCTTTGAATTACGCTAACTGTTATGACTTTAATGATAATGACTTTACAATTAAGATTCATAATCTGTGTATTCAAGTTCTAAAATCAGACTTGTATTAGATAACAAAAAATACCATGACAACTTGATATGAGTGAAAGTGATACATGAGCATAAATCTTTTTACTTTGAGAGTCAAATATGTAAATTCAGACAGGGAACTGAAGTCATTAAACCCTTTCTTTTTTACATTTAAAATGTCACCCACTACCCAAATTGCACAGCCGTTCAAAGTTCCAAGGAAACTGAGAAAGAAATGGCAGATTTTACAACTGGACTTTTAATCAATCAACAAAGGGTTTTTAACCTAAACTGAAACAATACTCACTCTGTCATCAGCTAATAGCTTGATCCTGTCCCAGTCAAGGGCTGATCCAGACTCTTGAAGAAACCGGCGGGAATAACGATTCAAAGTTCTCAAACTCTGTCTTGCTTTTCTGAACACAAAGAAACAAGAAAAAAATGACATTACTACAAACAGCATGACAAATGAATAATACAAAAGCCAGCTGTTTACTAATGTGTGAGTTAAAAATCATTTAATGATTAACATTATGTTAATTAATCACCCCCATGCCCCTACCCCACCCCACTCCCCACCAAATGCAATGCTTTTAGTTCTACAAATAATGAAAAAATAAATTATTTACAGCTGCAATCACTGGTAAAGAAAAACACTTCAGAAACAGAGTTTTTGATTTTCAAATGATCCAAGACTAAAGCAACACTATTTGCCAACTCCCCTATAAACTATCATGCACTGTCTAAAAAAAACGTACTACAACAACTAAAAACATAATAAACTCCCAGACAGTGAGTGCAGTGGCCACAGTGAGAGCTGACTGGACTGAGGCAACCTTACAGAAACCACCATCCTGATCATTACACAGGTCTAAAGATCTCTATCTTCAGCTATGTAGTCTATGAAGAGCTCCCTCTCTCACCTGCTGCATCCCTGGAGGAGCTGTAGTGACCAGTTTCAACAGTTCTTTGTTCATGGCTGACTGGGCATCTCGGAAGAACAGTTCACGGAACGCAAGGTCACTGGGTGTGCGCCGGTGGCCCTTCACAAACGCTGACTGTCAAACACATAACAAAAAGATTTTTTTTTAATATATAAATTTGTTGAAATACAGATGAAGTTATATGACAGATCAGGATAAAAAACATCCTTTTATTTTATTTATTTATTTATTTAATTTAAAGATGTTACATCATCTTCAGACAAAAACACTAACAGGGCAGGGTACAATTCCTAAACCAAAAGGTGGCATGCTCCAAAATTATCATGTATAATTTATCAAGGCACATTAAAGCAACAACGCAGTTATGTTCTTTCTTGGGAGGCAATTATTTTTATAACCTTGATGGTCATCATGCTTTTGGGTTTTTTTTTTACACAGCCAACATGGTATACACATGACCAAGGCATAGTTGGTTGCCTTTACTAAAAAAAAAAGATTAGAAAATAAATTCTTTTTCTTTCCCAAGTTTTCCAAAACAGACCAGGATTCACTCTCATTTCAGAGCATGAACCTCTCACGGGCATCCACAAACTGCCAGTATGTCATGTAACAAACACGAGCACAACCTCATTCATAATCACTTCACAACAGTTAAAAAAAGTTAAAGTCTGTCCCGAGCCTATAGAGGCTCATCAGGCCGGTGCTTATCCCGGTTTCTGTGGCGTTAAGCGACTGAGAGTTATAGACTCCCCCCTGGATAGGACGCCAGTCTATCGCAGCGTTAACCCCCAACACAAGGTTGGTACCCCTTTTACACCTGGGTGGGGTGAGAAAATAGCCGTAAAGTGCCTTTTCCAAGGGCACAACGCCATAGCCGAAAGCTGGGATCGAACCCGCAACCTTTTAGATTACGAATCCAACACCCTAACCACTAGACTACAGCGGCGGCTACTTTTACAACAAAGCATTTCATATTAAGTTGTATGTTCCAATATGATCTCTGCACAGAAGTCAACCTACACTCTGTGAGGATGGTGCAGTGTATGGAACAGTGCTAAGAGTGTCTTTGTGCTTAGTCTGTACTTGCTTGCTTACGAGGAAGGATATCACCTTTCTGTACACTATTGCAAGAATCAGCCCCTCATGGCTATATATGTGGCATTTGTTTTTTGTTTTTTTTTTTTCTTTTCAAGCCCACTGT